>CM044552.2:26758256-26870756 GCA_024416835.2 Perccottus glenii | reverse complement strand
TGGGCTGGAAAGCTGCCAATCCTCAAACTTAGGCTGCCATTTTGATTTCTAGACAAGACAAAACAATATTAGTGTAACTGATGAAAATTGGGTTTTTGTCTATATAACAAATTATGCACAATACTTTATGGGACTGTTAGGTTCCTTTTATGGCTGTCCTGTTAGTTTACCTATGTGATTTACAAAAAAGCTGTGCTAATTTCATCCTGAACGATATTATTATAAAAGCAGACCAATGCATATATTTAAAAAGATGCAGACCAAACATGCTCTTTGCGTGTTTGCAAATAGTTTTGGGCTTTCAAACCAAATGCAGGAAGTCACGGACAATTAAACACACAAAGGAGAGCATACGGAAGAGGGAGACGAACAAAACAGATGTATTCGGGTTTTTAAACACATAAAACACTGATGACGTTAACAGTTTGTATGACTATTTTTCTTGCTACTCTACAACAGATGCCTCTTGTGAAGCCGACTGTTTCCTAAAGTGCATTATAGTGATTTAAATCATGTCTTAATTCAAGTGCATTTGAAGTTTTATCTGTTTGTATAAATTTTAAATATTAATATTAAAATGACTCATTAGGCCCTACTCCAGTCTGATTATTGTATTTCTCCAGTTTAACTGTAAAATGAGCTTCTGAAGAGACAACACATTCACCACAGTAAAAGCCGACTACAGGAGGCACACCCCTTGTTGTCATGACAACAGTAATCACAGCATCAGGGAAAGTCTGCTTTTAAAAACTGTGGAGTGAATCCAAAACGAAAGCCCAAAGAATACTGCGTAACAATTTGTGAGTTCTTTGTGCGGCCCTTGATGCAGACTTTCAGGACAGAAAACACAAAAAAAGTGTACTTCAGACAAGATATTCATGGTGATCTGAGCCATTAACTTTACAGCAGAGCATTTTTCTCCACCTCCTTTTTCAGCCTTCTACTCTCATCTAGAATCAAGGTGAGACACATTTAATCAGGAACCACCTACTAACATACGTTATATATTCAGAGATTAAAAAAGTAATGAATCAATGAAATACATTATTGCAATGTACAGTACTTTTATTATAATCTAGTTTTGTCATATAATTGTGATATAAGTTTTTTTTAATCTTATCTAGTAGTAAATAGCCTCACACAAAAAGACTAATAAACTACTAGTACGGTGCCTACAGAGGCGCTACACAAAACAACATGGGTTGTCCTTTATATGCTTATTAAATGGGCAATATTCAATACAAAATTACAAAGTTTTACAATATTACAAAGTTTAAAGGAGTTAAAAGATTCGCTCTCCAAGAAATGTTACTTCCTGATTCCTATAAAATGCTTTTTGTAGAATCTAACCATACCGCTGTACATGTTTCTGAAATGTCACATAACTAAAAGCTTTCATCATGCTGCATTAGATTCTAGCTCACAGCGTCATCTTTGCTGTCACATTTCTAACTCTCTCTGCCTGTATGTGTGCTGATGACAATGTTTACCATGCCTTCCCTCAGTCTGCTCGCCATGAGTGTTCTGGGCTTTTTACACGCTCCATTTTGCTCTCTGTCAATGTTCCCTGCAATGTTTTTGTCACCTGTCTTTGCTTTGTGTGTCTGCTTTTAATACAAATCATTTTCTTGCATCTGTGAATGGCTGTTCATTTTAACAGAGAATATTCCAAATTGAATTTCCCATTTTATTCTTTGTGAGCTCACCACTACATCTGCATCCTGGAGCCAGACTAAAAGCTTCGGCAACCTCTCCACGACCTTCACTCTCACTTATCCAGTCCATTCTGCCCCTAAGTGTGTGTCCAGATAGAAGGATTTGATGATTGCACACAGCCTTTTTATAAATTCATGACTATTTCCCCAAGTCTATTAAAAAGACATGACTTATTCAGGTGGAAGTTTTAATTGAAGTTCCTCCATTGCTGTCTGGCGGCAGTCCCGAGGTTTGCAGCACACAAATTCACAACGAAGACCCTTGATTTGTGGTTGGACTGACTCATTCTTAATTAAAGCATTATTCACAGAAACAGTGCCAGAGCTTGTACTGGCTCGGCTTCGGACAAGGTGAACCTCGGAGGAAAATGAGTAAAAGGGCAAGTGAGCGCTTAGTTAGAAGGTGAGACAGTGTTTAAGAAGCACAACAAGGAGCTAATGGGAAAGTTGATGGAGCCCAATACATTTTTATGGAAGGCTGTAAATGGGGAACCCAACCCTGACATAGTCCACAGATGTATACAACTTACTTGTCTTTCTCTTAAATGAGATAATTAATACTTAACTTTAAGAATCATTGCACAACATATTTTAGAAAGGCTGTCTACTGTTTAATCAAATCCCACATTGTTGTAATGTTCTAATGTATGACATGTGTGCAATAGTCATCAGTGACAGTGACACATTATCTTTACCTTGTTACCTAGAATATAACCTAATATATGCTACTGATAACATTTAACACAAGGTTACATATCTTAATAATCTTAAGTTCTTAAAGATACTTCAATCCTGTATTGTTTGTATTTAACATTTTCCTTACTAAATTATGCTCTCCATCTTTTTCTTGGGTGCATCAAAATTTAAAGAAGCTTGTATTCAAAAATAGGAAAAAGTGTGTATCTTGAAGATCCATATCAACAGAAGAATGGGAAACTTAATTTGCATAAGAATTATTCTGTCTGTGAATGTTCTCAGTCATCCAGGTCATTTTGAAGAAAAGGTTAAAGCAAAGGCATCTAACCTTAGTTTTTGAGGTAAAGATATTTCCTCTCTTGTCCCAGGCAAGCATAAAAATCCTACATACAAACAACACCAGACTCTAATGTTTTTGATAAATCTTGGAAGTGACTTTGTTAAACAAAGTTATTAACTACGTGCCTGAACAGTGGCTCTGGAGGAAGAGCAGGCAGTGTTTAGGGGTTGGCGCAGCATGGCCGCCACGTCCCAGGGCAGCTGTGGCTGCAGAGGTAGCTTGCCACTGCCACCACAGTGTGTGACTGTGGAGTTTTTAGTGCCATGAAAAGCACTATATAAATGATTAAATTAAAATCCAAGTTCAGCTAGTAATTCTGCATCTAAAGGGTCAATGAAAACAAAGTTCATTCGTTCACCTTCTACTGATTATCCCATTAGGTGTCGCAGATGGCTGGAGTTTAACCCAGCTGTTTGAGCCTGAACGGGATGCATCTAGTTCACAAACAGTAAGTACTCATCACCTACACTTACCATTACCTACATGTTTTTGTCAAAGCAGCAATTGACAGCTGTAGCTCATTTCAAGTTATGTCAAATAAAAACCAGCCACTGACAGCAACCTAAGCCTGAGTTAACAGGTATCTGTGACAGTAGAGTCAAATCCAGCTCTGTACCTGTTGCAATTTTCCACACAGTGTATTCAGCCTACATAAGGACCTCCTCACCGCCAACAAGGTCTTTCATGGGAAAACCCAACCATGGTCATTATCAAAGCAATATGCTTGTATATAATTGATATATTACACAGTGGGAGGAGAATGTGTTGAAGGCTGTGATCTGTGGAATAATGGAGCAAACTAAATAATCTAATGGTAACTGATATTCAATTAATTTTGTGGGGCTCAGTGGTAGAGCGGTCGTCCTATAACCGTAAGGTTGGCGGTTTGATTCTTGCTCTCCCCACAGTTCATACTGTCGTTGTGTCCTTGGGCAAGACACTTAACCCACCTTGCCTCCAGTGGTGTTCCAGCTGTAACAATGGTGAATGAACCTGAATGTAAAGCGCTTTGAGTGCCTACTAGGTGGAAAAGCGCTATATAAAATCAATGCCATGCCATGTCCAGTAAGACAATCCAGTTAAACCAAATACTCACTGATGCGGTTTTCACGGCCCTGCCTTCTGGGACATCCTTTATATAACGACCACATTCATCCGCCACTCTCTTTTTTTGTTGAACGGATTTGACAACATTAAGATTGTATCGGTCACCTCGCGCAGCCCCCTGACAACCGCCTTCATTATTCAGCAGTCGATGCCAGACATTCTCTCAGTAATGGGGCCAAACAGCCTTGGGATTTAGCCGATCACACTGTACACAGCAAAACTTCAAATTTAAAGCGGCGTGTCTGAAAGGCTGACTAGACTGTCTGAGTCACGCTTAAGTCCGCTCAAAGGACTCATCCAAATTCTGTGCATGGATACAATTTATCGTTTTGTCTGCTGTTTATCTAGACAGTTTAGAATTCAAATAAAGATGATGCCAGTGCTTGGTTTCCTGAGGTATACAATACAGATGATTTATAAATACTGGAGAGTGAGCAGCTAGCTGAGCAGAAAATAAGAATAAAAGGTGCATTTGCATCACTTTTATTTATTATATTTTTGAATTTATTATTGCTATATTTACAAATGAAACTGCTAGTTTTAAATATTCCACATATACTGCCTGAGATACTCATCCCATGTAGATGAAGGGTTAGTGTGTTGTTGTTTTTGTATTTACTGTGTTATCTCCAGTAGATAGCTCTTACTCCTCCGTAGACAACAGGGATAGATTCTACAAATATGGATTACATTTGATTTTAACTACACATAATCATATGCTTCTAAAACTGTTGTTTAGCCTTTACTTGAAACAGTGTAGACAGACGAGAGAAGGGAATGACATTGAGCAAATGACCTGAGCCTGAATCAAACCCTCGAGTTTGTTTCTTCTCGAGAGAATTCATTTTACCAGGTTGCCACTGAGGTGCCCCTAATTTGTGTTTTAAATGAATTACTATACCTTATCCTGCTGATAATATTTCACTGAACACCCTTATGAAAGATTAATGGCAAATCCTATTAAAACATTACTTTTCTGGGGTTGCACCAAGTCAAAGTGAGAGTGAGATTGTAGCATGCCCTATTCCTCAGTGTTACATAGTGTAGTGTCAGACAAACCAGACACAATGTGTTCTTCAATAGGGATTTGCTCCCTGTTTAATGTCAAGGACCCATTGAAATGCCTTTGTGGCATACAATGTAACTAAAAATGAATTAACATTAACGTACTAAAAACAGTAAAACATGCCCCTTGTACTGGTAGTATTTGCTGGAACACAGTAGCAGAAGTAGGAGGCCATGTAATGCAAGACATACAGTAAACAATTCCCATTGACACTCTCTAAATATCGAAAGATCCTTGCACAAGTGCCTCAGGCTACTCTCAAATGTGGCCCCAGTGATGGGATCTCCAGATGCATTCAGGATTCATTCAGTGCATTCACCTGACTGCTCTTCATTAGTTGCATCAGTTCATTAGTTAATCTCAGCTCTAAACATTACCTGGGACCAAATGTACTGAGGTAGATAAGACCAGGCAAATAGAATAGTTATAGTAGCTAACATAAGAATTCATTGACATGCTTTGCCTGTTTCTTTTTGGTTTATTTACCTTTTCCAGAACATTCTCACATTACTATGTACATTTCAACTGTCATTTTTACAAAGAAGGATTGCTTTATACAAAAATACAGGCTCTCTAGTAATGGATAAACAAGAATCACATACTGGCTTCTTTCATCATTTTTGTTCTTCTCTGATAAGTGTCTTGTGGCCTTCTACTCTGTAGGTCTGCTGGTGCATGTAGTAGTTTCTCCTTCACTGACCACATTTCAAAAAACATTTTTGTGTCTATAATTGTTTATTTGGGGTCTCTATCAACTACTCACAAAGTGTGAAAAAGCAACCGCAGAATCAAAACATCAATAATGTTGTTTTCTACATTATTCTACCTGTTAAAAACTTCAACAAAACAGAAATAGTGGTCTGTTCAGTTAAAGGTCCAGCATCCAAAACCAAGCACATAACCTAAACCTAAAGACACTTTGATTAAAACATATAAAAGACACTTCATTGGGACATTCAATGTTTCCTTTAACTCAATGTAATTAGTAGAAACTATCTGTGTTTACTTCAGTGTTATTTGTGGACGTAGCTTGTGAGCTAGCATGTTTATGTTGGCCTAATTAGCCATTTATAGAGAACACCTGCAGCAGTGCGATTCATAAAAAAATGATGAGGTTGTATTTGTCTCAATCAGTGACAGATCTCACGGTCTTGTGACTAATGATGCTTTGTGAGAATTACAGGGGTTAGTAGCAGAGGTGAAGCAGTCTCAAACAGAAGTCAATAAAGAAGTCTATAAAGTATATATTTGAGGTCAATAGACTGAATTTTTATACTTTATAGATAAGACCAATTATAAGACTGCACTGTCTTTTTAATACATAAGTGGAATGTAATGCTATGGATTTAGCTTGACAATATGGTCCTGAACACCCACACAATTTACATCAGACCCGACCCCTCAGTCTCTGCCCAAGGGGCTGGCTTTGCAAAATGCCATGGTAAATTGAGATTGCTAACAGTTTACGCCACAGTGACATTTTCCAGCTGGTTACGTACAAAGGTCAGGCTCTCCACCTGAAGGCAAAAGCAGAGGGAGACGGGCACAACGCGTTGGTCACTACTGAAATTTGGCAGTGTCAACAGTCATCTCCCAGTGCATTATTAAGTGAGTGCGGGGGTGCTCAGGAAGCACCGTAATGAGCTCAAAGTGAGGCCATTGGCAATGTGGCGCCCACTAAGTGCCAAAAGAAATAGGTGGTGTTTGGCGCGGCGCTTGTCACTGAAGCCAATGTTTGTCTTGTAATTGCCCGTGCTCGCTGCCACCTTTAACAAGGATCTGATGGAGAGTGTGATGCAGACAGATATCAGAGCTTTTATGTCACCATCAAAGCCATAACAATACACATTAAATCATATAGCTTTTATTGCCCCAGCGTAAAAGTGTTTGGATTATTGGTAATTACACTAAACAGATTTTTGCACTTAGTTTTGGGAGGCTTCTATTTGGTGCATAGACTAAATGTAATAGGCTTTCAGGGCTAACATAACATTTTGAGTTTATGAAATGGATATGTATTAATAATAGCTTGAAATTGAACTATTTGCTGTGGTACATTTTATTAACTTTATTCATTGAACAAGTGAAAAGTACTCTTAGTAGTAGGTAGTAGGTAGTACTCTTTAAGACTCTATTTCAGTTTGACTGTACATACACACCATACTCCATACAGCCTACAGCCTCCTCCTTCCCACTTTAATGAATGAATACAGTTGGTTACAGGAAAGATTCTACAGAGTTGGCACGTGACACATGTATCAGCTGTGTTCCTGTGGTTTACATGCACACAGGGACAGGTGTGTCAGTGCCAACATGTTACAGACTGGATCTGATTCCATCGATGCACAATGTCTAACTTTGGATCAGACGCTTCTTTCCAACACTCATGTTGTCTAGATGTCAAAGGGAGTCTGTGACAGAACAGTAGACATGCAAAAACACACTATCACACTTGGTCAATGGTCATGTAATTGGCTTATATTTCTCTATTTCTCTTATATTTCTAGTGTAACTCTAAAATTTTAATATAATCTATGGCACTATCATCTGAGCCTTTTTATGCCTAATATATTATTTATATGATCCACAAAACAATTTATGTCCTGTACATATTACGTATTGGCTTGTTGCACCCTTGTACACCAAAACTTGCAAACCCTTCTTTTTAAATATGACTAAGTGTGTAATTGAAGCAATTGAAATTCTTTCCTAACCTTAATACAAAGCCATCTCTGGTAGTAACTAACGTGTAGACTCACGTCTCACACTCTGAAAAGGCTAAAGGTGGTTGATGATGAATTGTCTGGAGATAACCCGTTACCGAGGGTTGCACAAATGTAGCACGACAGGCATTTCATTCTGGTGACTGGCTTGTGCGCATGCTAATTTGCATTCCGCTATGCACCACCATGTGCAGTCCCACACCTGCAAACTCACACGCTGCTCTCCTGACATGCAGGGTTGATGACGTACAGCATTTGAAGGGCATATCCAGTCTGTCTGTCTCTCAGGTTTCAAGTAGATCGCAGAGTAGCCTGAATGTAATTTATCTCAGTGACAGGGACGAGCCGAAGCGGCAGCTACAGTCGGCCGAGCAGCAGCTCCGTGTCTGCCACCATCCGGCAACAAGCACTGTACTCCATCAAGGAGAAGCAATGGGGAAAATGGACAGTTTTATTTAAAGTATCTATCAGGGTATGGCAGTAATATCTGTAGGACTGACTCAGATTCTAGTTTTATTTCTATCTCTTCAAGGGAATACCGTCACAGTTTACATCCCAGTGCAGTAAAAATTCTTTATCCACTTTTAACAACATTTATAAGAATAGAAAGACAGTGCCATTAATTTCCTGGATTTTAAGTCAAATCAGGCACAAATCAGTGAGTTTATAGTCAGATGTAAAACTTTTTGGGCCTTATGGATCACAATGTTGAAGGAAACATTAACTCTTACTTATTTTTAGAGGAATATTCCATGAGGTTTCAGCTAAAAGACTGGTGTTAGACTAGACTATGTACTTTTGTATTCCTTTTAAAAAGAAGCCTTATTTTGAGTTATTTGAATTTATTTGGACATTTTGTTCATGATCACGGTAGAGAAAGAATAAAAGGTGTCACATTAGCTCTGTAAGTATGTTAGTGCATGTGGTGGTGTCAAATCAGATGGACATGCATTACTTCTTTACAGTTTAGAAAAAAATAGAAATCCTACAGTGGACATAGGGCATAAATGTCATGTGTCTGCAACCACCCTGTGCACATCTCTCATAAACAAAACCTAAAATGTCCACTTGGGGCATATATCCCACAAGTGGGAATATATACAGCATAAACTGTGTAAAGACCAACCAAGGAGACACAGATTATTACGTTTTACAAGACTGCACTTTAAAAATCTGCATTTAAATAAGTTGTAAAAGTGGCTGCTAATTTCTACATCTAATCACACAACACAGTTTGGATACATTTTTTATCACAATCCACGTTTACTCGACAGCCCTAAATCAAACTTGCTCTAAGTCGCACTGGAACGCCCTTTTATTGTGTCTGGAAAACTAATCATGGAAGCATTGAAAGTCTAAATAGAAGTTGAGTAAAGCATGTGGTCCCAGTCAGCTCATCCACTTCCATCAGCCAGTAATCATGCATCCAGCAGCATGCAGCAGCAACTCATCAAATTTCCCTTATAGAAAATAAAAATCACAAATTAGGATTCCAATCTTTTGGAAAATGGGTTTTACTTTGCTTCCTCATTTGCATAAGTGAAGTGACAGCTCGCACCAGGCCGAGCAAACATTGCGAACAGTGCTCACTTTTGATTTATTCACAGATATCCATTTTTAGTCATCGTCATAAACACCAATATCAGGCAGTGAAAAACGAAGAAAAACAATTTCCTTCTGATAATTGCTATTCGTTCTCAAGAGAAAGTGGCGACAAATACATCTGAATGGAACTTCTTAGCAAGAGTATGGGGTTTCCTTCTGCCAATACCAGGGCCTTTTCAATGTACTTATTACTTTTGAACAGTCATTGCAGACTGCACACAGTTCAAATTCAATTCAATTTAATTAAACTTTATTAATCCTCAAGGGAAAATTCAGTTGTTAGATTTCTTCAAATGAATTGCTTCAGACTTCATCCGCCACAGACAGATTGATTGTACAGTCTCATGGCAGTTGGGGAGAAGGCGTTCTTGTGGCGTTCTGTTCTGCTGCTCTCCGTTGTTCAAAAGCCCAATGCAGGGGTCCACATGGTCCGTGTTGTTCAGTAAACACTGATGTGATGAAAAGGGCATCAGGATCTTGGCTTTGTAACATCCCGTTCAATTTGATTATGTGAATTAATGCAAGCCTTTTTTTAAAACACTGTGTCATTTAGCCAATAGGCTATACCCATTCATAGTCAAGTCCATTTATGATTTCTGTCCAGTTGTGTTAAATGACATAAAAGGATAATTATGTATTTTGACTTTGACATTTCGTTTGATAATTTTATAATAGTACCCAGCTTTTTCAGTTCAAGTTTTTTTAAGTTGGGTAACTATTCAGTCAGACTCCTTTCTGTTACAATAGAAGCAGTCTATTAAAAAAGGTAAGTATGTTTCCAACTTTTAAAACACTGTTATTCAAAATTAGATTTACATTTAAACATTTCTGCATTTTCCACTAATCAAGTATTTTATTTAACTTTCTTGTGAAATAATAATACTTATACAAACATGGACTTTATTGTAATTGCATGCTTTGTCGACAACAGAAGTGTGTCGGGTCCAATTACTTGTGCAGGGTTTAATATTGGTATATTTTAGAACCGTAGACCTGTTTAGTTGATGTGAGTGCTTTTTGGTTATGGAATCATGCAAATTTTATTGGTCTGAGCCATTTACCTATTATTTTTGGAACAATAACATAAAACTATCTTGACACCTATTAACTGTGTTTTTCCTCAAATCCACAGGTCTATGACAACTGGGGGAGGAGTTGGACGCGCTGGAATTTGAATAAATGGAATTGAATGGAATAGTCTTTTTCTCGGGTGTCTTTTCCTGTGGACTATGTAGATGTCTTGGTCCTGACTTGGTCTTTCCCTGTCTTGGCCATAAACTTTATTTTGTCTGAATGTGGTGGTCTTGTCTTTTCCATAGTACACTCACATCTTGGTCACAACCTATTTTGGTGTAGACTAAAACCCTACTATTGGATGCTTTTAGATGAATAAAATGTTTTATGTTCACAGATTAAGTAGTAATATATTATGTGCTAAGGACATTTTCTCTGCAACATTCATAAGACAATAATAAATATTTCAGTACCTGTGGGAATCTGGCGGCAGAAAAGTCAGCAAAATTAAACACAGCCGTCTTCATAAGAATTGATTGTCTTCACCGTCTCCCTGATGAATTACCCTTCTTCATATTAACTTTATGAATATTTGCTACCTCTCCAGTGGACATTTCAGTCCCAATCGTGCATGTAATTGAATGATTATGAATTGGAGAGCTTAAAGAAAAACCACAGAGCCTTGGTCAGTCCTCTTTGGGAACAACTTAATTGGCACCGAAACAAATGCAGGGCCGGCTGTAAATCCGACTTTTCTTGACATGATCCATGGAATAGCCTGTAGCCACAATGGGTTTAAAAATTATCTGGAGTTGCCACAGAGTAAAATCCAAAGAAATGAAAATATAATTGATTTATGCAGGCAGAATGGCATCTCTGCACAGCCATTCACCTCTGGGATTCAGCCGGCTCCAAAATCACAGCAAAGCGTGCTAAATGAAAAGCCTGATCAGATATGAGCGCGTGAGATGAACGATGCAGTGTGCCTACAGCAAAGACAACCAGACAAGAAGCGCAGTGGAAAGAATATTTGATAGATTATATGCAACTGAAAAAAAGTAACTCCATTTGCTATTCATTGTAAGAAAACAATATGTTATAACTCTACCCATTGCTCAGTCACATCTTCAGTGGACTGTATGCACCGCTACCTACCTAGCATTATCATATTTTCCAAAAGGCACCTGTTTTTTTTCTTCTAAACACTTACAGTGCTCCTACTACAACTGTATTCTATTAAAATATCCCTTTAAAGACGGACGAAGCGCCCGCGATCCCATTTGCATACCTATTTTTAGATGCCTGTAGATTTGCAACAAAATAAGATAGAGCAATAATTTTTTTTTGCATATGAAAGTGGAGAAGTTATACTTTGATGTCACGCTTTCTACATGTCTCAGACCGCTGTTTCGTTCCTCTGAGGAGTTTGCAAATGTCTAGCAAAAACCGCTCACAGTAAAATCATTATAACGTACGGTCCACGGCTTCTCCAGGTGTTCTACAGCTCTGATATGCACTCACAGCACTTCCTACGTAGTAATATACGTCTACAAGTTGTGAACATAAACTATTATATTGTCGTGGAACCGAAACCGGAAATTAACGAATTTCCCGCGGGAAACTTTCTTTTTGCTCGCAGTACTTACTACGCGGCAGACTTCTGCAGCTTTTTATTCTATATCTCACTCTTTTACAAAAACAAACATCACACATACTCCAGACACTCACCACACACGTTGCACTAACTCCCCACAACATCACAGATAATTATGGATCCGCGAAAACCCGGCGCACATGGCACTACCCCTCGGCCGAATCTGGTAACTGCGTCAGATGATGAAGACGGCTTTTTTACTCATCGTCTGACCCGAACAGTGCCGACAGTTATGAATAAGTCCACTTCCCGGAAGGAATAGATCACTTCTATCACATGTAAGTATATATTTCATGTCATGTTTGCATGTCTGCAGCAGGCACACAGAAGCAGCACTCATTCAGTTGCACTTCCTGGAGCTGGAAGAACCAAGAGGAGTCTGATAGCTTGCCACACCCCATGCCACATTCCCTCCCTAAAAGACAGCCAGGTGTGCAGCCACCTGTCACAATGTGTGGACATGCCATATCCATCAGAACTCTTCAAGATGCTCTTTGATAAAACACTTTGTGAAAACACCTGTATAAATCCAGCAAAAAATATTGCTGTGGCAGGTAAAAAATGAAAATGGGCAGAGCACAGAGAAGATGAGCTGCTCCAGTACACTGTACATGCTGTATCTGGGCATTTAGGGAGAGGTTGGAGGAAAGTAGACACCAGTGGAGGGGCCGGTGCCATCAGCTGTGAAGGACTAATACCAGTTCATGGGGGAGTTGACTTCTCTGATCCGCTGAAATGATCTATCTTTTTGGTTGTTTATTGTACTTTTATGAATGAACATGGTCTTATACAAAGTTAAGTGTGCTCCTATGTTTCTGTTACACTTAGAAATTTGATTGTAGTAATGTAAATAGTATTTTGTTGTACATGCTGGTTTTTTTGGAAAGTGTGGAAAAATATCAATTATATTTTCGTTTTTTCACAGTTTATAAAAATATGTCTATCTCAAAAACTGAATTAGGTAGACACTTCAAATAAAATTTGTGGAGTTTGAAATGATCTTCTGCACATTTTTCAAACTCAGAATTTTAAAGGGTTAAGCTCATTTTTTTTTGGTTAATTGCACTTTTTATCAATTTCTTTAGTTACTATAAACTTACTGCTCAGATATTCTTAAAATATGGGATTTAGGGATTGTATTGATGTATAGACTGTTAGAATACTCCATAAAATGGCCCAACAGCATGTAAAAATGTAAGAAATGCTCTGGCGGACTTGTTTGTATGGCAGTTAATAAGGGGATACACAGAATGTTCACTTGTCGAGTACCTTGAAGCCTAACATTTTTCTAATTACCACTTCAGTGTTAAATGATTTGTTACTTCATGACCCATTATCCAAAACAATACAAATGAAATAAATTCTATAAAATAACTTCTTCTTAATGATGTCTGCTCTGTTCTGTATGTACATGTACATGGAAGTTTCAATAATGAGTTGAAGACACAGAGAACAGCATTATATTGATTTCCAAAGTGGAGCTTTAAACACTTGAAATGAATCGGCTATAGTTGATTTAATGTTAGTTTTTGGAACTTTTCTCTTTTGAAATTTTGAAAGACTGGAAGGGAACTTGGATGTTGTCAATTATTTACCTATCCCTTTGTTTTATTTTTTGCTCCCCGCCAGCCTTTAGCCTTGTTTGTGCCAGCAGCCAAAAGCAATTTTGATGAGCTTCAAACAGCATGCGGTGCATTCACCCCTGTGAGTGTAAGAGGCTCTGGGCTTGTCTCAGTGCAACACACCATTACTCCTGTGTTGTTTGCCCAAGCACTTTGTCGAGCAGTCACTTACACCAAGCCTTTTTGCTTACAGCATACTCCACACAAGGTCAACACAAATGCCACTGCACTGTCAATGTACCAACCAATTAAAAAACAATTCTTGACCCTGGGGAAGCATTCTGCTAAGCAAATATGAGTGAAAAAAATCTGATCGAAATGCACTGTAATGGAAATCATTTGATTGTTGCACAGCGTTTGGGCAAGGGGACCTCCATCTTGGTGTTAAATGGACATGCCCCACAGATTCTTGTGCATATCTTACCCCTCTAAAATACCCCTAGGCCTTACTCCAAGACAAGTACTTTTTTACCTATCAATGTCTTCGTAATGGTTTGTTAATGACCTTGTAGGAGTTTGTCTTGGGAGACCCCTCCACCATTAGTCTTTCACATATATCCATGTACAATAGGTGGCCCCTCCCTAGTTGAGGGAGAACATGTCTTTCTCAAATGGAGGTTAACACTCCAACCCTAAAATGTTATATATGTTCCTAGTATTCTTTGCAATGCATTAAATAATAGTCACCTGTTAAAGCTGCACTTTAACAGGTGACACTAACCTAGTATCAGTATGGCATCGTCATGGACTCATCGATAACAATCTCCTAAACACTCACCACACAACCTAGAACAATGCTTTGTAAGAAGCTTTTCACCAGAAAACATTTCCATTGTTTTCATATTGTGTCCATGGATATGCTGATGATGAGAGAAAAAAGCAGCTCTCTCTCTACTGTTTCCCACAATTTGTTTTCTAGACTAACAAATAGACTTAGCCAGCAACTCTTCACTTAAATGTGTTGTTTGGTATATCCAGTGAATCAAATAATGATGATTCTCTCCTCATAGTTATAGCAATTTTCCAGTGCGTGGGCTATAATGCAAGTGAAGTGCTTTTGCTCATCCTTCCTCAGTTAACTAGACAGAAAGTGTAAGCAGATCTCTGTTAGATTCATGTTTGTGTACCGCGCCCCGCTGTGCTGGGTGTTGAGATGATGCTGAGGTATAGAAATATGTATTCAAACCCATGGTGTGTGCTGAGCGCTGGCAGGATAAAGAAAGGATCTATTTGATAGGAACAAGCGGTGTGCACACCTCCATCGTGCAGCCACTTAAAGATACCGTAGACAAATTAAACTCCATGCTGGGAAAATGTGTAAAATACGTGGCCTATTTGCAATGCTAATGCACAGTGCCTGTGGTCTCCTGGGGTCCATCACAGACGGCAGACATAACCAAATGAACATGCAAGTGAGCGCAGGAGCTTTCATTTGGTATGCCGTCACTCTAGCCTTCTACCTCTCTCATTAAAAAGACTCCAAGACGTTTATGCATCTCATGTATACTGATGTGAAGCCACTGTATTGGGAAGTAAACAGATCCAGCACTACTGCATTCCAATCTCGAACCAAACCGTAAAACACTGAAAACGACCAACCAGAAGCTCATTATGGACTCTAAGATTGCTCTAAATGGGCCTTTGTGGCACTCCAGTGATCACTTAGGCCTTTGTCTAACTTTGTGGTTGAACTTGAGAGGTTGATAAGGGTTTACAATAGTGCATACAATATGCATAAGGGAGCTCCTAATGCACAGTGCAGATGGTGTGATGAGGAAGAGGAGGGATAAGTGCCTACTTGTGGCTACATGACACGCACATTAATAATCAAATGATAATGTGCTAATATTACATGATATCATAAGCCAGCAACAGACCACCATAAAGAGCCCTATATAAACTATAATTTAACCTTCACCATATCCTACGATATAGGACAATAAGGACATCATTTTATTCAATAAGTAAAAAAAATAAAAAGCCACAGACTAAAATGTGATATAGTGCACCACATTTTGCAGAACACCAATACAGTCCATTTTATTGAAATTAAATTATGACCTTGATGCCATAGGAGAGTTACATTTCCACACTGCAAACCCCTCCTTTCTACAGCCTGTGAGCACCTAGCCTTGTGTACATATACTGGTCTGTAAACAAACCCAGTTGGGGAGAGTCCACAGGTGAATTATAGCTACCTAGTCTCCAACACCACTGCAAACGTTCACACTTTGCGTCTTTAAGTATATTGGACAGATATGTCACTGAAAGTCAAATAGCAAAAGTCTCGAGAGATGCAATACTTTTTCTTTTTAGGATGAAAGCAAACCTATTTCGACTTTATACTGCTGCTTCATTGTATGGAGTTGAAGAATGCCCTTGGATTGAATTGCTGCACTGACCTTCTCAAAGCGATGCCAGAAATGGGAGCAGGTGTTGTGGAGACATTAGTAGTTGGCGGAAGAAGTTTCCTGCACAGCTTTACAGAGGCCCTTTGAAATGCATATCCTTTATTTGGTGAAGCAATTACTCTGACTTTGGTGCAGGATGTGTCAGCATTTAACACCAGCTACATTTGGACTTCTTACAAACATTACAAACCTCACAGAATGCAAGTATGCTTCATTTCTTGAGAAGGCTCATCAGCCTTAGAATTGGCATTGTTTATGTTTTGCATATGCATATGTACCAACTTCACGGCATCCAAGTAACACATCAATACATTTTATCCCGTCCAAGTCCCATTTATTAATTTACATCCTGGGATTACTGAGACTGGTTTAGCATGGGGCACAGATTTGAGGAGAATTTGGAAACATGAGAAAAACACCAAACGCAAAGCAAGAAAAAAGGGAGAAGATCAGATGCCAAGGTTTTCCAGTTCAATGCCCTGAAACATGAGCCAAGTGCACAATTAGGACGTCTGGGAGATGGATAAGAAAGACATTTATCAGTGAAAACACTGCTGCCTGTGTCCTTTCAGGCAACTTTAATCACATTCAGTTCATAGTGTGTGCTTCTCCAGGAAAACAATTGCTGTGCTCACTGAAGCCACGGCTCTTGTGTTGTGCGTGCAAATGTTCCCTTGTAACCCTAGACACAGGCGCCCAGCAGAAATCAATGCCTCTTCTCTACATTACCTTGGACTGACCTTGCACTCGAGCTCAAGGACAAGTCATTGCCCGTCTTTATCCTGCAACACAAGGTGGTAACAGAAGCAGGTGGGTAGCGAAGTCTTGAGCATAAATGGGACAGCTCAGTGTTTGGAAATCAGTGATGTATTAGATTTGTGCGTTACAGCAAATGCACAAAGGGCAGAAAAGGGCATTTTGATTTATGTAGTGGTCCTTTATATTGTATATTGTGTTGTGTATATTGTGTGTTCTTATCTTATGTCACACTATTTGTGCTTTTTTTTTTTTTACAAATAGTAAAACTTGGGTCCAGTAGTTGGTTGTGTTTTGAATACATCCCAATGCCTTTAAATTCTGCATGCTGTATGTCCATTTAAGTATGTTACTTAGGAATGTGAGCATGCCGCTGAGCCGTTCCATCTCAGCAGTTGATCTCAAAAGAGCTGCGGGCCAAAGATAAGGAAAGCAGAGGCAAGACGCAACATCTAAATATAATTGATTCCTTATCTAATGGTGAAACATGGCTTCTGCAGGCTGTAATGGTTCTATCCATTAGTCCCCAGCCAAGCGGCCTCTTGCCTCGGCACAAGTAATGGCCTGCAGTCTCACGGATTTCCTGACCAAATAGACTGTCTATTTAATCTTTGTGCAAGTAGCAAGTGTATACAATATTTATTCATTTTCTGTATACCTGCCTGGGTTAAGGATCAGTTTATTCTTGCCAATGTGTAACAAGCACCAGTTGAAGACAATAATGAAATGTTTAACATTAAGATGTCATCTCATTTCATTTGAACCTCTATAAATAGTCCAGAAGCCTCTCAAATCTCTAAAAGTGTGCTGTGTCAGTTTAGATAACCTCGTGGTTGAGAGCATCTAGGTGGTACACCGGTGGTTTGCAGGTGATCAGTTAGTATAGTATATACCAGTATGTACATACTGGGCTTGGTAGATAGATATGCAGCATTCGTTCTTTCAGAAATGTTGGTTTGTCTTGTAGATGGGGTGTGTATCAATGAAATGAGCATGCTTTTGTATGACTGTGTGTATGTGTTGGTCTTTGCCGGCCAATAACTGATGACCATGCAATATTTCAACATCTGCAATGCAAATACAGGAGAAGCAGACAGGCTTTAAATAGTAAATACAAAGAATGATTGAAGTCTTTTACCAGTGCTGTCAGCATTTTAGCAGGTTACAAAGACTCCACCTCATACTTCGACTTTAACTGTGACTTTCTGTGCATGGTGGCAGAATGGTTAGCACTAATACCTTACAACAAGAAAGTCACAGGGTTGATCCCCAGGCTTCTTCCCAAAGATGGTGGGTTCAGGTGGATTGAACAATCTGTGCTCCTAGTGAATGAATCTGACAGTGAGTGGTTGTTTGTTACTGTCTGTGTCAAAGCCTCAGTCCTGCGACCAACTGGCTGTTGTCCAGATGTACCCTCAGACCCAAAACTGCTGGGATAGGCTCCAGCCTAACCTGGATAGAACCGCTTCACAGTCTGTTCCACAGAACCATCTGGGAGGGTTCCCGTTGGAAGGGTTTGCAAAAGTGCAGGTACTTTAAATGAATACCTAGTTGGTGATAGAATCGGCAGTGCCATGTTTTTTTACGTTCGTCAAAGTCAAATCTTCAAACCTAAAACACGCCCAGACCTGTCACAGCTGACACATTATTGGACACAGCGAGCCGGTAAAGTTTGGACCATGAATACTTTGCTTGGCGCAGGTCAAGATTGATTTTAGTGAGTTTGTGAACTTATAAATCTTGTAGGAATCCAGCTGCAAGGTTAGCTCCAGCCAACCGTGACCCCTATTGGGAATAAGGTGATCAAGATAAATGAATAAAAGAATCTTACCCGAAATGGTAAATCAAATTTAGTTTGCAAGTCATATTATTTTATTCTACAAAAATACTACTGCAGTTATTTTAGCATATTACATTCTCTTCACTACCCTACGTTTTTATTTTCTTTCCATGTTTTATTTTACACTAATGATATGTCTAATCACAGAAATAACAGAAACAGCAAGCTAATTCCTTAATATGGGCTGTAGTGCACACATACTGCACTATCTGAATCCACTGACGCTGTAAAGACTGGAAATGAGCAAAGAGCAGTGAGTCATGTTGGGCGCCTCAACACAGTCAAGCGCTCACAGATGTGTTAGCCAAGCATGAAGTGCAGACACAGATGCCAAATTTACCAGACAATACTTGGAACGAGGCTGTACACAAACCCACCATGGGGCGCCTCACAAATCGGAGCTTTTATTTAAAAACAAAGCAAAACATTTATAAAAGAACCAACAAATTAGACACACAAACAATAGAAATGTATTAATGAAATCAATTAGCATCGTGTCTGCTGGCTGACCTTTAGCTAATGACCTTCTGAGAAAAATACTCACATTTTACAAACACAAATCCTTTTGGTAAACAGCAGCATGGCTTTACTAAGGTACACTTTAACAATGCAACATTTCATTTGATCTTTTTACTACATTGCTAATGCTGGACTGGTTTGTTGTTTATTCATTCATATTGTATTTTTGTCTATTGGAAATTTACTAGACTTGGGTCTAGGGTATTCCTCTTCAGAAAGATTAATCATAAACCTTGCAGAGATGAAAATGGATGATAGCTTTAAAAGATAGGTTTAAGTAAAAAGGTTTCAAAGAAAGAATCGTCCAGTTGGATTAAAAGGTAAAGATGATTTGTCCGGGACTTTGTCAATTCTAAGTTTAACTTGTAAGTGAGCTGAGTTTTAAATCCCTCAGAAGAAGGGGTTTAACCTGAAACTACTGTAAGTGGACAAAAGCTCATCAAAGCTAAATCCTATCAGGTGGTAATGCCTACAGCTCACAGTTCTCCTACCAGAATTAACACAGCCCATTCAAGTCGTAACAACACTGAAACCAGGGTCTGGCTTTCATAAACCTTTGTCCAATCACAGTAAACCCCAGAAACCCCTGATGGATGAAACGTCTTCTCCTTCAAACCTCTGTCAGATGCCTTTGTTGAAACCTTTTCTTAAATACGAATGTCCTGGATGACTGAGAAGCTCCACAGACATACTGTAAGTTTTAAAGGTTACAGTTTATGGATGAGTCTGATTGAACAGCTCTCCCCTTTGACCAAGACGGGCTCTACCTTTTTTCAAATCATTCCTGGTCAGAATGCAGGTCTTTGTTTCAGGTAATAAATCTGTGTGTTAGTCCTTTTTGGGACAAACCACTTTTGGGCACAAACAAAATGCTGGGACCCTACTTGAACTGATAAAATACCAACAGTTCTTGGCTTAACACGTCTGAAAGCTTGCAACGGTGTGAGGAAGCTAATTGAATGAAAAATGTCTTCATGAAATAAAATGTGTGCAGAAAGTGCAAACTGCCAGAAGCACAGCAATTAAAAAGACTTTGGACAACAGTAAATAAAGCTTTCAGCAAACTTCAGATCAACCTGGCACAAAATCAATCATACAAGCACAGCACAGAATTAAGCACCCAAACATTAGTCAGTCAAGTTTTAGAGTTAATAAATAAGAAGTTATCTATTTTTGAAAATTGAACAGTTGAACAGCTGTATCCATCAAAGCTATACTTTGTGGAGTTTGTCCCAGTCACTCCGCTTTGCAGCA
The DNA here is from genome assembly GCA_024416835.2 of Perccottus glenii. Lineage (NCBI taxonomy): Eukaryota > Metazoa > Chordata > Actinopteri > Gobiiformes > Odontobutidae > Perccottus > Perccottus glenii. The sequence goes on along the minus strand of CM044552.2, from coordinate 26,850,434 downwards.
AAAGGATAATCCATTTTCTGAGAGAACAGACAGAACAGAGAGTTCACGGGGTTCAAACAATGGTGGCTGACTTTATTGGAGGAACTTGTTTGAGGAAAATTACACCTAAAAGGAAAATGCAGCAAATTATATCTGCATAAACCGAGGTAACGTATCCACTATAACTGAGTCACTTACTTGTGCTTTAACTTTAAGTCCAAGTCATTTCAGGTTACTCCCTCTGCAGCACTCTTTAAATGGTCTCTGAGGAAATGACCAGCTCCGACTGTGCTTCATCACACACTTTCACTCCAGTGACTTTCTACAGCTGCTCTTCAAATCCACCTCGGCTCCACAGTCAGCCTCACTTCACATTGAGATCTTTAATTGGGGATTGGGACTGAGCAGGGACATCACCTGCAGGGGGAGCATCTGGCTGAAGCCCCGGGCCGTCCATCATCAGGGGCTCTCCAGCTGAAGAGTCCCATCACCACCAACACCACTGGAGGCCCTCACGTCCCCACCTGCTGCACGGTATGCAGCCGAGCATCGAGGCCGTCGGCAAAATCTCATTTGTGCAACCATTTAGGCTTCCAAAAAGTCAAGTTTGCAAAGAATTTATAACTTCTCATTTCTAATACAATGGACAGTGCATTCTGAGAAAAAAATACAATCAACAAACTCTGGAGCTGTAGTTTTTATTGTAAAAAAAAAAAAAGAAATGCCATTAAAAAAAAAAAAAAAAAGCATTACAGTATTACATAATGCAACTGTAAATGGCATAGTCCTCTATTTATTTTTTAGCCAATTGAAAAATCTCTAAAGGTGTTTTTATGTCAAAGTATTATTAAAGATCTCAATGATGATAAATCTCAATAATAAAAAATGTATAATAGAAAAAAGTGTTTTTTGTAGGGATGTGTTTCTTTCATCCTGTATTCATAAAAAAGTTCAATTATTAAATACTAAACTCATAATGTAAGGGATACACTGAAATATTACTGATATTTTATTTTGGCCTTTTTGGAGTCTGTGTTTGGATGTGGATTATGGTTTTATTTACATTTACATTTATTCATTTAGCAGACGCTTTTATCCAAAGCGACTTACATTACATTACCAGTGTTACAGTCACTGGAGGCAAGGTGGATTAAGTGTCTTGCCCAAGGACACAACGACAGTATGAACTGTGGGGCGAGCGGGAATCGATCCTACTACCTTCCGATTGAAGGACGGCCGCTCTACCCACTGAGCTACTGCCGCCCCGGTTTTATGATGACACTATTCTAATTCCCTGTGCTGCCACAAATGAAAGTGCTTTGTTTTCTGACACTTCATGGTACAATCATGGCTCTGTGTTGTACAAGCATCATTGCATCACAACCAGACTGTTTGTCCTCCAGAACTGAGACCTGAGATAGGATTTTCTCATATTGTTCAATAATAACTGACTGATTTCAATAATTAGACTGTGCTTGATAAAGTAAGGCTTTTCTGTTTTCTAAGTGATTTGGAATGTTTCTGTTTCTGCATTCTTGTTACTGAGCTGTCTGACAGATGAAAACCTTGCACATACTGGGACTCCAGAGACATTTTCTTTGAAAAGAATATGAGCAGTGGTCAGTTTAGTTTTAATTCCATATGAAATGCCTTGTTGGTTTTTCACATGACAAATGCAGATGGTAAAAGACAATTGCTTTTGAATAAACCGAGTCTGAACTACGTGTTTTGTCACGTACATTAGATCACACTAGATCAAGCATGTCACTGGACTTATCTTCCAGCGCTTAGTACAAGAGAGCATGTGTTATAATGTGCTATGGGTTTGTAGGCTTTAGACCTGAATAATAAAAATGAACAAATGGGAACAAAGAAAGAAAATGTTTTCAATAGTCCCCCTCTCTGCATGGACAAGCGTCCAACATTTTTAAATAGACCGTGCTGTGATAGAATATGTCTACAGCTTTAGAACAGTCAGCTAAATCAAAGCCAACATACTCCTTCATTCAAGCCTTTCGATGCATAGCTCAAGACTTCCCTGGGAAATAAGTTTGGACCTTAATAGAATGCACTAGACTAATCTACTCTCAATACCTTGTAGAACCATCTTCTACCACTTCTCCGGGGCCGGGACGCGGGGGCAGCAGAGTCTAAGCAGAGACCTCCCCCCTCCCCAGACACTTCCTCCAGCTCTTTCAGGGGAATAATAAGGTGTTCCCAGGCCAGCCGAGAGACATAGTCTCGTAGAACAAAGATTCTAATTTAAAATAACTTTATTTATCCCTAAAGGGAAACTCAGTTGTTAGGTCTCTTCAAATGAATTGAAAATTGTATCAGAATGATCACTGTTCAAATAACAATTCAGAATTATTTCTGTTACAAATATACTTGAGATTTTGAAATTAACTTATGATGCTTATACTGATTGGGAAATGTTATCTTTTGGTAGTTACATAGTTGCAAATGTCCAACCACACAAAATTCGACTTTGGACTTTTCAAACTAAAAGAGGGTCTAACGTGGTTTGAACAAACAAAATCAAACAAAAAAAGGCAACCAAAGCACTCAAATTTGAAAGGTTTGCCTGGATAGCCTTCTTATTTGCAGCGTTATGTTCACTATAATACGCAATCACTAAGAGTGATTAGACTTTACATTTCCAACATTTAAAGTGACCAAGTTCATTATGTGTCCCTGTAAGAGTGTTCTGTCACTTAGTCACGACCATACTTCTTTATTTTATCCTAGTGTTAGTATGAATGTGGATTGTATTTAATTTATATTAAGTTCAAATGCATTAGTGTGGATGTAGGCTAAAACATTTTGTCCCAGGATTCTTACTTCAGTAGCGTGTTGCATAAGAGTTGTTGTCACAAATGCTCTCTCTCTCCAATAACACCCAACAGAATTCTCCTTTTATGACACGTGCACACTCAAGCGTATGAAACACAACGAAACCCTTTCACATCTGTGTCTTTAATCAGTGCATTATCCAATCCCAGAGCTTTTATTTATCAGACACAAGAAGCATTAAGGGGCTTCCCGTCCATGTATTATTGAAGTCCTCTCCTGTAACCGCTCTCATCTGTGAGTCTGAGTCATCCCGCACGCTACTCTGTTTCTGCACACTTAACGCTGCCGGGACATGTTGACTAGTGTTTCCTTCTTGTTTTGTGCTGTAGGAGCGCAAAACCCTGTTCTTATTTCAGAAAGCCACGCTCCGCTGTTGTCTTAATCCCACGTTGAGGCTTGTGCAGCGGAGATATATGTGGGCAGGACATCTGGGTTACTCATGAGCAGTGGTGACTGGAGGGTCTGTGGGAGGACGGGTGGCAGTGATCACATGCATGCATGTGTGGGGCCAGTGATATAAGCCAGCATAAGCAATTTGGGTTTTAATGAGTCTCCTTTAGCGTTTGCCATTTGTTTTCTGTCTTGAATTAAATCGTCTGCTACACAAGGACTGTGATCAGTACACTGTCAAACTGACACGTTGGAGTTTAAATTGAAAACTGTTTTGGGAACTACATGCTGAATATAGCTCTCCACGGATCTCAACAACATCTGCTGAAACCTGTATTGTTTCCATGGCGATGTTATAACTGGAAGCCCCTCGTTGCATGACCCTTTCTCACCACAGTTCAAGGAGAAGTGAGGAGAGCATATGGATCTCTTCAAACACAAATAATTCATAATTCCACAGCCATATGGTCCATCTATCTCCGTATATATGTCCGAGATTCAGGTTATCCTCCCAGAATTCTCTGAGGTATTTGGCCAAATAACGGACAAACCCACACTGGTTTTATTCCAGTATTTCTACTCCAGCCTTATTAAGACATTTCAAGCCTGTTGATTAATTGGATTTATGTGAAAAATTAAAGCAAACATGCGTATAATCTGATGATCTGTCAAACATGTCTATTGTATGCAAATGCTGAAAAAAGAAACCAAGACATACAAGACATTTTTCACTTTCAATTTTTTCACAAAATGAAATGGGCGGCAGTAGCTCAGTGGGTAGAGCGGTCGTCTTTCAACCGGAAGGTAGTCGGTTCGATTCCCGCTCTCCCCACAGCTCATACTGTCGTTGTGTCCTTGGGCAAGACACTTAACCCACCTTGCCTCCACTGACTGTAACACTGGTAATTACATTAGAACAATGTAAGTCGCTTTGGATAAAGAGTCGCGTCAGCTAAATGAATAAATGTAATGTAAATGTAAATGAAAGGAGGGTAGCTTGATGAACATAAGATACAATACCTTTATATTGCATTGTACCGAATATAAAGCCCAGCAAACCAGGCCCAATGACAGCATGTGCAGCCTCTTTAAAGCCATTCTCTTTTAAAAACACATCATTATTAGTTGACCTCGATGGACAGAGTGAAAACAACACCAGCGTTCACCACACTGTACAGCAGCGTTCCCACATTCATTAGGTCTGCAGTGGTCGGCTATAGTTGGATCTGCAGCATGGACCAAAAACATGTTGACAGTACTTCTAAGAAAAAATGCACAAGCTCTCTAGGGCTGGGGGGTGGCACAGTTTTACAAAGAATCTTCTGTTGAGTTCTGTGGTCCTTGTCAAGTTAGTGGAACATATACTCATCAGTATTGCATGTGTCACATCCCAAAGCTGCCACACAAACATAAAGAAACTATAATTAATAGACTTTGATGCCTGGGGAAAGAGAGTGAAAAACATGGGGGACACTTCATAATAACCACACACAGTATTAGCACATCAACATTTGGAAAGCTTTATTTTGACACTAATAAGCACCATCAAGTTGTAACATTGTCTTGAATCGTAGGTTCTGTAGCTCATGCTCTTTGTTATATACATATTTATTTGGGATTTACTACTAACTGTGTGTAGTTATTATAAAGAAAAGTATTTGAGGCTGACATGTGGACATACTGACGTAAAGTCGAGACCTCAAAGACATCCTCTTATAATATTTAACAAGCTCCTCAGAGCATGTTAAATGCTTTCATAACAACATGATTCCACCAGCATGTTACTATTTCTGACATGCTAGTTCCTTATGAACATCTGGGACAGGCCTTCTGCTCGTGCCCAGAGTTAGAACTAAACAGGGTGAAGCAGCGTTTAAGATTCATGCAGCAAAAACCTGGAACAGCCTCAACTTTAACGATGTTCAAGGGGAGGTTAAAAACCTTCCTCTTTAGCTCCGCCTACATTACAACTTAAAGTGTTTTTTATCTGCACTTTTTTTTCTTTTGTTTCTTTTGTTTGTTTCTTATGTTTTTTAATGTACATCTTGTAAATTGTCTTTTATTCCTGTAAAGCGCTAGGTCAAAACGTATATACAGAAGCTATACTGAGTGTCTTATATACATTTTTTTTCATTTTCATTTTTACTTTAGAAACACACAGGGGCAAAAAAAAAAAATTGATTTCTTACTATTACATACACAAAAATACAGATCAAAGCTTTTTCAAAATTGAAATTATAAAAACATTTTTTATGACACTGAAAACCTAAAGAAATATATTATAGTAGTGTCTATAAAAAACATAAATAACCATAATAAGTTCCAGGCGGATTTTATGTCAAGACATGCCATTCCACTAAAGTCTCCCAAATATCTGTCCTGAAAAGAAAAAAAAAGAACTTCCTGTCCAGAATAGACAAATCCATATTCAAGTCATGTCATTAAATTCAAATGTTATAATATTAACCTACGATATTCACAAACCTGAGAAAGAAAATATTAAATATGAAAGTTGAAAGTACTCTATTGAAAGTGCTCTCAAAAACATAAACACAAAGATCAAGCGTTTAAAAGCTCAACAATGCTTACAACAGAAAACGTACCAGCCTCTGCGGGAAAACAGTTCCTGTCTAGCCAGGACACTTCCAGGGAGAGGCGTTGCATTTGTGCACACAGCTGGCATCCTAAGATCCATCCTTATGATATAACATAAGTTTTACGTTGGTTGAGTCATTAGTTGAGACTGACGCGGTTGTCCCTCCCACAACTCCAGTCGCAGGACAAACTTTCCTCTTTCAAATGACACCCTTTGGCTTATTTTACCCTCTTCCAACTCATCCATCTCAGAGAAAGTAGGTTACTCATGCCTGACGTAGATTCAGTCTGTTTTTGATGCATGGTCAATGAATGGTGTTGTTTTTTTCTCATTTTTTTATGTTTTCTGCGCCCTTCACGTCATGCAAAGGAATTTTTGAGGCTTGCAAGCGGAAATGACGTCTCAATAAAAAATGTCACAGTTCAAAGTTCACTTCACAAAAACAGTCCATGCTGTGAGTTCTGCGCAATTATCACTACTTCTGTTTAAAAATATATTATACGCGATATCAAGTTAATCCTAACTTTGACTCAAAAACATATAGGAAGACAAAAAAAAACATTTTGTAAAGGCTGAACATGTTACCTGTAAACACACACCTCCAGGATGTCCATATAAGGAGGTGTATATTATCCCCACAGCAATTTACCAAATGTGAGCCTGCTGCATGGATCCATGCCGCGTGAGCTCTAAGAGTTAATTATAAAACTTTTCTGGAAATTTCTCCTCAATATGTTTGATTTGGGCAGTACAGCTGAGAAGAAGACAGGAAACCAGCTTTTCACTGTATAGTCCAGTGTTTAGTCCAGGAGTTGGAGTGGTCACATGACGCCGGGCGGATGTTGAGAGGCTGCGACTGGACTTGGCAGGCTGTTTGTGCGGCTGGTAATGCGCTGGTGTTCGGGCTGCCTGCTGCTCCACTTACAACCTCCAGAGCTGGGATTGGATTTACAGCATGCAATAATCATGGTCGAGGGTGAAGTGGCTTGGCTCCATACTGTAGTTATATCAGCCTAGTGTACAATACCAGACCGACTCATTCAAACACTCCGAGTGTGCTTTTCACGCCGTCACTATCTCTGCATATAAAACCAAAAATTATCTTCAACAGAACGGAGACAGCCTTTTATTTTACCTTGTTACCGCAGCATGATTTGAAAAGTCAAAGTTTTGGCCAGTGATCTGTCCTTTATTTCAGAGCAAGCAGTGGTCTGTAACAGAGAGGGTTCAGTGGCCTGAGGTGGTATTTGTAGTTGAACATCAGACTACACTGAAGATCTTAAAGTCGGCTGCTTAGAGCACAGTCCATCAACAGATCAATGTCAAATATAATTATCCTCACCGAGCATGGGAATAATTAACAGCAGGGTATTTACTTAATGTTGTCTTTTGTGCTTCTGTTCACCCTTTGGCAATGTGTTAAAGCTGTACATTGAGATCAAATGAGATAAACTTGTTGCTGAGTGTAACTGAAGATGGAGATGCTGATAATTATATTTCCAAGACGATGTCGTCCCATTTATGGCTGGCACCGCTGCTCGCCATAATGGTGGTCTCCATGTCTTTAGTTTTCAACAGTGCATTGTTTTTATTTTCAGGAGAATAGAAGGTTAATCCAGTTTTAAGGTAGTCTATGTGAGGGCTGGTAGCATTACTCTTATTTTTACAAAAATGGTCACTTCTGGCTCCATAAACATATATTACTAGCTTACAGTTTGCTGAATGCATTTTAAAATTGAAATATTTGTCCTTTTCTCAGCATGTTATCTTGGACAAAAGTTAAAATGTATGGTTAGTAGCTATTGTCACTATGATTAGCATTAGTGGTAGTTTATCAAGTGTTTGGTAAGAATAGAATAAATGAGATCTGTCAAGAAATACAGTAATTACAAACATTTTGTGCTCATAAAAACATTTTGGAAGGATCATCAGGTTTGGATAATCAAGATGATTGGATTGTTTTCTATTAGAAAAATGTCTGTTTTTGTAAAGTGTTATATTTTCTATATATTTTACAAAGCCTAATTCAATATTTGTATTGTACATATCCATAATCACATGTGGAAGTTTATGTTGTTTATGTCTTAAATTATGTCTCTAAAATTTCAAAACCCACCATTGACTATGGGTCTGTTTTGTCTGTATTTATACAAAAATGGACTTGCACACTGTAAAAGAAAAAAACAAAAGAAAAGAAAATTTTTGGTAACAATTTGCACTATTTTTGGGAATAGATATTAATCTTATGTTAAAAGTGAAATACATTCATTCAAGATAGATGTAAACTATTCAATATTTTCAAATAACTTTTTTAGTTAGCAATTCACCTTTTCCTTTAGCTATCTAATTGGTCATATACTAAATAATTATCAGTACTCATAAACCATTATGAAAGAGATATTCATTTTTTACAATGAGTGTAGCTTAATAGTGATCTGGGGCGGCAGTAGCTCAGTGGAAGAGTGATCGTCTTTCAACCGGAAGGTAGGCGGTTCGATTCCAGCTCTCCCCGCAGTTCATACTGTCGTTGTGTCCTTGGGCAAAACACTTAACCCACCTTGCCTCCAGTGACACAGACTGGTGTATGAAAGTGTGTGATTGATGTTCTGGTGAATGGTGTGAGAATGTTGGGACAACGGATGGAAATTAGCCCACGGCTACAATCAGGCATGTTTACATTCATGTGGTTGTGTCTCATATATGTTCATTAACATGCACTGTCCCAGTCAAATAAAATTAATTAATCTCCAGGTTTCCTTTCAACTCTTGCTCTTTTCTCTGATAACATCCACAGAGACTTAGACTGAACTGTAAAACTCTTACAGATCATGACAATGTCTCAAGAGTAGACTAGTGTGCAAAACATCAAATGACTCAGTACAGCACAATCTGGTCTCTATTAATTTTCTTCTTTGTTCAAGAAAGATTTGAAAAGAGAAGCAGGACTAGGAGAGAAGCCTATCAGGCACTGCAAACAAATCCTATATACTGTACGTGGGTAAACTTTATTATGCATTTATAGGGAACAGTTTTTACTGGTAAAAAAGGGCTAACATAGGTCAAATCTATCTTTTACTTTGATGTAAATACATTATCTAAAGTAACTAGGCAAATCATACACTACTGAATTGGCTTAATTCTATTACCCTCAAAACGACTTTATACAGTGCAGTATTTTCACAAGTGTCTCTTTAAGAATACACAGCAGCTAAAGTGTGAGTGGCACATAAAACATGCAGCAAATGTAACAGCCTTTCTAAAGAAGATACATCTGGTTGCAATATGGTATGCAATGTGTTGACTTCTAATATTTGATTATTTGATATTTTCTCACTGTCCCAAAGGTACTACTTGACCATCAGCATTTCCAGTGTGATAACGCATTTAAATATGAGGGATGTATGACTGCATTAGAACATTGTTCCAGTGCCTCACCCTCTGCCCACAAGCAGACCTCCAGGCACCATCAAGTGTGGCTGGTAATTTAATCATTTATTCATCAATTCTTTTCCTGATATCGTTTTAGACCTCTTCATCGTATTACTGAAGAGGCTGATTGTAAGTGTTGACAGCAGAGAGCGGCTCATGTCTGGTGTTGTAGTGGGTCGCAGAGGATATGACATAGATGTATGAAGAGCTATATATGAAACATAGATGTTAACGTAGTGAGAAAGGCCTGGAGATGACCTAACACCAAGACCTCATTTAAAGAGTTTATTAAGAATAATGGTCAAAGAGAACATTAGACATAAAAGCTTGCATGTCTGGGTGAAGGAGGAATACCATCATGCACTGCTGCTACTGTGATAAAGTAGTTTTCTTTGTTTAGGTCAGGGGTGGGCATAGGCTTGGAAATCTATGGTTTCTTGCAATTCAATTTAATTACGATAAACAATACATCGATGCATCACGATGTTGTCAAACGTCCTGTACATCTACAGTATGTACAATTTGACTACTTTTTAAACAACCACAGGTGAAGCAAAAAAAAATATTTCATAATATTACTTTATCAGGTTTGAAAATGGCTCATCAGGTCAAGTTGATGATTTGTTGAATTGTTATACTTCAGGTGTTTTAAATGTTATGGACACCATTGCTCCTGTTAAGGTTAAAGTGATCAGGACGAGGCAGAAGGCTTCATGGAGCAATGCTCACTCTGTCAGGGCACAGAAAAGGGAATGCCAAAAAGCCGAAAGAAAATGGCGTAAATTGAAACTCTTATTGAACCTCATTATGTGGTATACAAAGAAAATTTGCATGTTTTCAATCAAACTTTGCAAAAAGAAAGGAGAAAGGAGAAATAGAGAGATCATCAACAACAATAGTAACAACCTGCGTGTCCTGTTTGCTACAGTGAACAGATTAACAAACCCTCCAGCTCCATTTCCACCAGAATTAGTTTCCACCACTAAAGGCAATGAGTCTGCATTGTTTTTCAATGACAAGGTTCAAGGCATTAAACATGCGATACAGTCCAAAGGGCATAAAACAACACTGCAACCACCTAGGAGACACTTGGTTGGTTTAACACATTTTATACCCATTAATGACAGAACAATTGAAAAAACTGTCTCCAGCCTGAGTTCATCAACCTGCTGCCTCGATGTTTTACCCACTAGATTTCTAAAATCAGTACTAAGCAGTTTGTTACCACAACTCACTGATATAGTCAATAATTCCTTACAGTCTGGAACATTTCCAAGGGCCTTAAAAACTGCTGTCATTAAGCCTCTCCTGAAGAAGAGCAGTCTTGATGCTACAGTGCTCAACAACTATCGGCCCATATCAAACCTGCCATTTTTAGGGAAAGTCATCGAAAAAGTTGTATATCAGCAACTTAATGACTTTCTATTACTTAACAACTGCTAAGATCCTTTTCAGTCAGGATTCAGGCCCCATCACAGACTGAGACTGCACTTATCAAAGTCACAAATGACATTTGTCTGAACACTTAGAACAAAGTCTCTGTCTTAGTTCTGTTAGACTTGAGTGCTGCGTTTGATACAGTGGACCATGGAATCCTGTCACAGAGATTAGAGGAATGGATAGGTATCACTGGAACTACCCTTAAATGGTTTCAGTCCTATCTTAAAGACAGGGAGTAGGTTGGTTCGGTTGGTAACTGTGTGTCAGACCAAATGGCCCTGACATGTGGGGTTCCACAGGGGTCTATCTTGGGACCCCTATTATTCAATCTTTACATGCTTCCTTTAGGCCAGTGAATACGCAGCTGTGACATATCCTACCATAATCATGCAGATGACACTCAGATTTACATTTCACTCACAGCAGGTGAAAATGGACCAATCCATTCACTGTGTCACTGCTTCGAACAGATTGACATGTGGATGCAAAATAATTTTCTCCAACTGAACAGAAACAAGACTGAACTAATCATCTGTGGGCCACAGAAACAAAGAGAAAGTGTCAGCAGTCACCTCGAGTCTCTTTCTCTAAAATCTAAAAATCAGGTTAGAAATTTAGGGGTCATCAGAACACACTGATCTGATCAGATCAGATCTGAATTTCCACAGTCATATTAAGTCAATTACATCTGCATTTTATAACCTTAAAAACATTTCCAGAGTCAAAGGGATAATGTCTCAACCCGACTTAGAGAAACTTATCCATGCCTTTATCTCCAGCAGGTTAGATTACTGTAACGGCCTGCTCACTGGTCTCTCAAAACGAGGGTTAAGACAGCTGCAGCTTATTCAGAACGCGGCTGCTCGGGTTCTCACCAAAACCAGGAAGTACAACCACATCACGCCAGTTTTAAAATCTCTGCACTGGCTTCCTGTTGCTCAGAGAATAGACTTTAAAACTGCACATCTGGTTTACAAGTCTCTAAATGGTTTAGCACCAGAATATATTTCTGACATGCTCGTTGCTTATGAACATCTGGGACAGGCCTTCTGCTCGTGCCCAAAGTTAGAACTAAACAAGGTGAAGCATTTAAGTTTCATGCAGCAAAAACCTGGAACAGCCTCAACTTTAACAATGTTCAAGGGGAGGTTAAAAACCTTCCTCTTTAGCTCCGCCTACATTACAACAAGTGTTTTTTAATCTGCATGCTTCTTTTAAAATGTTTTTAATTTTCTTATGTTTCTTAATCTAAATCTTGTAAATTGTCTTTTATTCTTGTAAAGCACTTTTTTATCCTTTATTTATCCTTTATTTAACCAGGTAAAAACTCATTGAGTTTAAAAATCTCTTTTCCAAGAGTGACCAAGTTTGAAGTGAGTGACTTTGAATTACCCAGTGTATGAATTGTGCTTTATAGATAAAATTCCCTTGCCTTGCCTTGCCTTTATTAACAGTGTGAACAGTCTATTAACAAATAGAAAACTGACATTATTAGTCTTTCTGTAACTTTTTATACAATAAGACCTGTTCAAAAATGTAGCTTACCAATCTGCTTTACAGTTACATGTGCATTTTGATGCATAAAAAAGCAATATGCCATAATATTATTTCAAGTTTGATAGATAGTATAACTCATGTAACATCAAAAACATGAACTGAGAAAAATGCTGTAAAACAAAACTGCTTTGAAATTCACAACAAATTTTAAGTAAAAAGCGGAGCGCTTGCTGAGTCATTAGTTTTAGCGTGTGTGCATCAAACATGCACAAATCCCCCCTGACCTTCCTCTGCGACTTTAAGTATCAGGTCAACTATATTAACACTTGTGTGACTCTCGTAGACAGCTTTAGTTTGCAAAACATGGGACAACAACCGCCAGTCATCTGTGATATAATGAGCTGTTACAGTGATTTATGAATCCGTAGCAACAGATGTCCACGAATCACAAGTCAATGCTATTTTACCTGCTTTCTTTCAGCATCCCCAGTACTGTTGTAAATATCTAAAATCAGTTTTCTTTATTCACTTTTATGCAACATACAAGGGGACGTTTGGGGATTGCATCGAGGGAGCCCCACAGCAGGTTGATAAACACATAAAGACAGCAGGTGGACGGGCTCATCGTGACCTTTGACCCCTGTCATGGTGCATCATACCCAGGTGGTCAGCGCCTGCTCTCTGTCTAACTAATGGCCCCAGAAGAGCAACATCAGCCCACATCCATCATGGACACTGCTGTGAGTCTTCCACAAACAGGTCTCTCATATGCAGGCTCTGTACGCACCCCTCCTGACCTTACCACCAGGGCTCGGATGCTGGTGGATACGTATGGAATACAATTTTAGACATTTTCAGGTCTACTCAGTTCAGATCGTAAAATTTCTAAGGATAACTTGAAGTATAAGTGCCATGAATGCCTGGTCATCAAGTAAATTTTTATTACAAAAGAAAGCTGAGTGTCAGCCATTTAAAGTTCATTCATTAATTTTCCTCTGCTAACCGCGGGTGACTGGAGCCCATCCCAGCAACTTTGGGCCTGAGGCGGGGTACACCCTGGACAATGGGCAGTTAGTCACAAGGCTGACAATTAAAGTTCTTTCATTTTCTACCGCCTAATCCCATTAGGGGTCGTGGGTGACTGGAGCATATCCCAGCAGCTTTGGGCCTGAGGCAGGGTACACCCTGGACAATGGCCAGTTGGTCGCAGGGCTAACATTTAGAGACAGTGACAGACAACTGTCACTAGGGACACTTTAGACCTATATGCATGTGTTTGGACGGTGGGAGGATGCCGGAGTACCCACGGTAACATGTCGGCCGGGTTTTGATCTCACAACCTTCCTTCTGTGAGGCAGGAGTGCTAACCACTCTGCCACGTGCACCCACATTTAAAGTTTACATTTACATTTAGTCATTTAGCAGACGCTTTTATCCAAAGCGGCTTACAAGTGAGGAAAACAATGGAAGCAATTTTAACAACACAAGGTACAAAAAGCAAAAGTGCACTAAAAACTAGTCAGTTTAAACCCAGCGCAGTATACAAAGCTAAGGATAAGAGAATTTTTTTTTTTTTTTAAGAAAGGAATCGATAGAAAGGAAGTAGAACTCAGTGTTTGTAAGTCAGGTGTTGACGGAAGAGATGTGTTTTCAGGCGTTTTTTAAAGAAAGTTATATGTCAAAAATAACATAATGCAGCAAACATTATAACATATCAACTGTTCTGATCTTCATTGTATCATACAAATATGTCACTGCTTCATTTCAACCAAAAACCTAGTTTTTTCATTTGGAAGTTTGGTAGCCAGTGACGGTGTGGTATGATCTATGATCTAAAATCCACTGAGAAGCTTGTACATTTTCAGTTAAGAAAAATGTATAAAAAATATGGACCTTTGAAATGGTAAGTATGTGAGAACCCTAAAAAGAGTATGATTAAATTTCACATACAGTCTTTAGGTAACAAAACAGAACAGACAGGGAAAGTGGGTCATAGCAAAATGAGCGTGCACGGCTGTCATGTCAGTGTTTATCTGGTTTGATTGGTTCTATTCCTAGCCGAGTGTGTTCATTCGTCTGCTGACACGGGAGTCATTTATTACAATTTGCCGTGTCAGTCAAGCCCACGATCCCCTCCATCCATCTCCCCTGAGCCGGGGCGAATGCTCTCCACTATCCTCCCCTCGTGTTCTGCTGTGAGCCCTGGAACACATTCCCATCAGCAGTAGGCAAGGCAAGGCAATTTTATTTATATAGCACAATTCATAAACTGGGTAAGCTTTACAGGAATAAAAGACAATTTACAAGATTTAGATTAAGAAACTTAAGAAAAATTAAAAACATTTTAAAAGAAGAGTGCAGATAAAAACACTTTATTTTATAATGTAGGCGGAGCTAAAGAGGAAGGTTTTTAACCTCCCCTTGAACATTGTTAAAGTTGAGGCTGTTCCAGGTTTTAGCTGCATGAAACTTAAACGCTAGTCCGAGGAGGTTCATAAGCAACGAGCATGTCAGAAATATATTCTAGTGCTAAACCATTTAGAGACTTGTAAACCAGATGTGCAGTTTTAAAGTCTATTCTCTGAGCAACAGGAAGCCAGTGCAGAGATTTTAAAACTGGCGTGATGTGGTTGTACTTCCTGGTTTTGGTGAGAACCCGAGCAGCCGCGTTCTGAATAAGCTGCAGCTGTCTTAACCCTCGTTTTGAGAGACCAGTGAGCAGGCCGTTACAGTAATCTAACCTGCTGGAGATAAAAGCATGGATAAGTTTCTCTAAGTCTGGTAAAACATCATCCCTTTGACTCTGGAAATGTTTTTAAGGTGATAAAATGCAGATGATGTAATTGACTTAATGTGACTGTGGAAATTCAAGTCTGAGTCCATGATGACCCCTAGATTTCTAACCTGGTTTTTAGATTTTAGAGAAAGAGACTCGAGGTGACTGCTGACACTTTCTCTTTGTTTCTGTGGCCCAAAGACGATTAGTTCAGTCTTGTTTCTGTTCAGTTGGATAAAATTATTTTGCATCCACACGTTAATCTGTTCGATGCAGTGACACAGTGAATGGATTGGTCCATTTTCACCTGCTGTGAGTGAAATGTAAATCTGAGTGTCATCTGCATAATTATGGTAGGATACTCCACAGCTGCGTATTACCTGGCCTAAAGGAAGCATGTAGAGATTGAATAATAGAGGTCCCAAGATGGACCCCTGTGGAACCCCACATGTCAGGGCCATTTGGTCTGACACACAGTTACCAACCGAAACAAAGTACTTCCTGTCTTCAAGATAGGACTGAAACCATTTAAGAGCAGTTCCAGTGATACCTATCCATTCCTCTAATCTTTGTGTCAGGATTCTATGGTCCACTGTATCAAACGCAGCACTCAAGTCCAACAGAACTAAGACAGAGACTTTGCCCGCGTCAGTGCTCAGACGGATGTCGTTTGTGACTTTGATAAGTGCAGTCTCAGTGCTGTGATGGGGCCTGAATCCTGACTGAAAAGGATCAAAGCATTTGTTAAGTAATAGAAAGTCATTAAGTTGTTGATATACAATCTTTTCGATGACTTTCCCTAAAAATGGCAGGTTTGATATGGGCCGATAGTTGTTGAGCACTGTAGCACCAAGACTGCTCTTCTTTAGGAGAGGCTTAATGGCAGCAGTTTTTAAGGCCCTTGGAAATGTTCCAGACTGTAAGGAATTATTGACTATATCAGTGAGTTGTGGTAACAAACTGCTTAGTACTGATTTTAGAAATCTAGTGGGTAAAACATCGAGGCAGCAGGTGGATGATGTCAGGCTGGAGACAGTTTTTTCAATTGTTCTGTCATTAATTTGTGTAAAATGTGTTAACCCAATCAAGTGTCTCCTAGGTGGCTGCAGTGTTGTTGTATGTCCTGTTGACTGTATTGCATGTTTAATGCCTTGAACCTTGTCGTTGAAAAACAACGCAAACTCATTGCATTTGGAAACTAATTCTGGAGGAAATGGAGCTGGAGGGTTTGTTAATCTGTTCACTGTAGCAAACAGAACACGCAGGTTGTTACTATTGTTGTTGATGATCTCTGAGAAGAATATTTCTCTTGCTTTTTGCAAAGTTTGATTGAAAACATGCAAATTTTCTTTGTATACCTCATAATGAATTAAGAGTTTCAATTTACGCCATTTTCTTTCGGCTTTTTGGCATTCCCTTTTCTGTGCCCTGACAGAGTGAGCATTGCTCCATGAAGCCTTCTGCCTCGTCCTGATCACTTTAACCTTAACAGGAGCAAAGGTGTCCATAACATTTAAAACACCTGAAGTATAACATTTCAACAAATCATCAACTAGTTGAATTGTTATACTTATATACAGTAGAGAGCAGACCCTCAATGACGACTGTTCAATAGCTACACCTCTGGCTGATCTTGGTGGGTTCTTTTTCAAAGATTGTACAAAGGATGAGAACACCCAGAATGTTCTTATTGGAATTGGTTTCATTCAGGAAATAAGTCTTGTTGTCGATGTTTGTGTACACAGTTACCATTGGAGGAAGTAACTTGTTTTACATTTGTTATAACAATTTCACTAATATTCATACTGTTTTTTAAAGCTTGACTGATTTATTCTATTGATGTTAACACACATATGATATGTTTCATTCTATCCCATTACCAGAGTAGGTCGTATATGTTGGGCTAGGTTGTTACGCAAAAAATAAATAGCTTAGTAAATATGACTTTCTCATCTCCTACAATCACAGGAAAACAGTCGACTGCTGTGATTGCTGACTGACATAGGAGTGCATGCCGGCAGAGTGGTTAGCACTCTTGCTTCATACATCACAATTGAACAATCTAAAGTGCCCATAAATGAATATGAGAGAGCTAACTCCAAATATGCTCATAGCTTAAACCCTCTCAGCTGGAGTTCTCACCCTTGCCCGAGTTTACATGCACAAAAGGACAAATAAAGTACTGTGTTCCCAGAGTCTAATGGTAAATTCATGCTATGACAGACCAGCTTGTTCTTCTGAACGTTTTACAACAGCACAATAAACAACAAACAGGAGCCAGAGGCAACTTGACCCAGAATATGTGTGTCTTTGTCTCAAAATGAGTGAGTATATGTCTAAACACTGCTCTCATGTTGTTCTGTTTTCTTGTATTACTCTGTGTCTCTGTCTAACTCTGGAGCATGCCCAGTGCTCTGTTGAGCTTAATCGGAGTAACTGTATACAGTCAGAGTAAGGAGTTTACAGATCTGATTATAATTGGACTAAGGCAATAATTTGAACGTCTTTACCTGCATGTGAACATACTAAATGTCTGTTTCAAAGTGTAAGTTCTGGCCATTGTCTATGGTGTACCCCGCCTCAGGCCCAAAGCCGCTGGGATAGGCTCCAAAAGCAGTCTCCAGAAGTATTAGCCACTGGAGATATACGTACACAATCATATACTTCACATTTCTGGAAAAACATGACATAGATACAATATTCTTGTCCCTGGAGAACTTTCTGTTAAGCATTCCCATCCTGTGCCCCAAGCTCAGACACACTCTGATGACTATTCAATAGGCTCTATGCTGCTCCACAAGCCTGGCTAACTTGATATGAGATAGATGGCGATAGGAACCGGGAGCGAGACAGAGAATTGCAAGTGAGAGCAGCCAGAGTGGAAGCAAGATTAAAGAGTGACAAAGGGAAAGATGAGGGTATGATTTGAAAGAAAAGAACCAGCTGAGGGTAAAATGGAATAAAGTGGGAAGATTGAACAAAGGAACAAGTGAGAGCTAGTGGGGAGCTTACTTACTCAAATGTAAAAGTTGTCAAAAAACAAGTCTAATTGGAGAGGAGTTCAGCAAGAGGTAGACTTTCCAATTTGTATTCATCTGCAGTATAAGGCATTGTGTGGAAAGGAGTAGAGAGTAGCCTGTGCATGCCACACAAGACATTCATGAAGTGAGATCGTGTCCAGCCAAAATGTGACCAGCTTCTCAAAAGCTTTTTAGGAAAATGTAGAGCTATATAACCCAAGCATATTTCAAGGTTTATGCTTTGATTTCCCACAGCAGAACATAGATTAAATTTTAAGTTGTTTTTATTCAAACAAAATGGATTTTTGCCTTGGGAGGTTATTGGCATTAGATTACACAAACAAGGACTTGTGTGTTTTGAAACAATCCAAGTAATAAAGGCTGGTACAGAACATGCGGTACAATACAGTAGACACATGTGCTCCAGCGACACAACTTTAATAATAATTACAATAAGAAAGACAGAAGTGTGGGACATTTAAAGGTATCAAATCCTGTCAATGAAAAATCAATAATAATACCTTTCATCTGATCCTTATACACTTACATTTATTCATTTAGCAAACGCTTTTATCCAAAGCAACTTACATTAAGCTTCAATTCACCAGTGTTACAGCTGGAACACCACTGGAGGCAAGGTGGGTTAAGTGTCTTGCCCAAGGACACGACGACAGTATGAACTGTGGAGAGAGCGGGAATCGAACCACCTACCTTCCGGTTGAAAGACGACTGCTCTACCTCTGAGCTACTGCCGCCCAGAACCTTTCAAACAATTATCAATATACAAGCTATTATTCCTGGTGATTAATTAGAGTTTAATGCATGCACTAAAGCATGAGTCTTGCATGAATGAATGCATGAATTCAGGATAAAAGTGTTACTGAAAATTTTAATGTAATTAAATGATAAATTGTTGTGAAAACAGTTGAACAGTTACATTTTATTTTGAAAATGCATAGCGTGACAGTGATGCTCAAAGCCAGAAATAAATAAAGTTTAAAAATTATTAAATGGACTACATTGTTTTTGATCTGGTTCACCACAGGTGAACTCAGTAGACCAGCCCATCTTTGATGCAATCACAGTGGATTAACAATCTCCAAGAAGTTTAGTTATAATTTGCACAATGTACTGTATGCATATGAAAAAAAGAATGTGCTCACACTTGCCGTGTTTCTGTGGTGCGGTGGTTTTGTGAGTCTAAATCTTTTGGATAAGGGTGAATGCCATACAAACTTAAGTGTGCGATGAAAATGAGAACCCCAAGCGGACTGCAGCCGTCTGAACGACCTCAAACCAAAACCCCCAATTCACACCAAAAATGTGATCATTTTATAGACGCTTGCTGCCCAACTGTCTTTCCTTAACTTTACCCAAGTGTGGAACTTTTCTAAATATAGCATGAAAAGTAAAGACAAGGTTTGTGTTAACGTAAATCTTATGTATTCAGATTATGTGTTTACAATTGTATTCCAACATTAACATGAAATACAAGACAATTGGCATTGTTACTAAATGCCTAAAAAAAAGACTACGTAACATTTCTGAGACAGTGCTGGCTCAGAATGGACAGGTGGAAGCAGTGAGAAGTGCTGAGTAAGTATGCGTTTGAGAGATAAGCCTAAATGGGACAAGGGGCCTCGGTGAGTCACGCTTGAGGAGAGCCGAGTCGCTCTGCGATGCCTCTCTCCGTCTTTCCCTCGATGGGGCTTTGCTCTTAATTACTGATGAGAGATGCAGAGCCGGAACACCTGGCCTTACCTCTCAGTGTGATTCACTCTGGGATCGTTCCTCACCCGATGGAATTGCTCCACCAGCTCTCAGCCCTTTAGTGCATGTAGTGGCGTGTGCATACCTCTGGTTGTCAGCTGGTAAAGCTCTTTTGGGCTTCCCAGTGTTAATCCTGCCTTTGTGACAGTATTCCCACAGAATTCTGGTGTACTGACTGCAATAACACAAATGCATATTATATCTGATACCTCCCAAAAGCTGCAACTGCCATTTTATCACAGGTCACAAAGTCCACACACCTCAGCTGGATTATCGTCTGGGAAGATAGTAACTGTTTTATTATAGTACAACATTGTACCAACAAAAGGTTTTCTTGCTTGTTGTTCCACTGGTCATAACATGACATTGGGTTTGGTTGACCACAGATACAAACAAAGAAAATTAATGTGGAACAATTGATTTCTTGAATGGACTTGCAAAACAGAATGTCATAATTTGTTTATTCCGCACTCCTGACAGAAAGAGTGACGGTTCTATACAAAAACATAAATTGAACAGATTCAATTTAACAACATTTTAATTAAATGGAAGAAAACAGTGTTGTCAGAATGAAATGGTTGTCATTATAGGCCTTTGCAAACAGTCCATGAAATGTGTATCTGACCATTTCATTAATCTTCCAGAGTTAATGTACTCAGTGTTTGTTTGGTAATTGTCAATAACGACAGTATCGCTCAGCAAATGTGTTTCTCTTTCCCCTTTTTTTGGAACAGTATTGGCAACTGAAAATGCACACATTTGTGTAAAGCTGACTTTTTTATTACTGTTGAATGTTGCTAATTTGATACTACAGTTTGAATTTACATATGATATACAGTATTACACAATGAGTATTACATTGGCTATACCTAAGCTTTTATAAAGATAAGGGTCCAAACATTTAGGCTAGTATAGTCAAAGCCAATACATCCACATTTCAGAATTAGTAGTAACATTATATTATAAACTGCTCTCTCACTTCTGGTACTGTTCCCTCTACTCTGAAACTTGCCACCCTCACACCAATCCTCAAAAAACCCGGCCTAGACCCTGATAACCCAGAAAATTTCCGTCACATATCAAATCTTCCTTTTCTCTCCAAAATCTTGGAACGATCTGTTGCCGCTCAACTCAAGCAATATCTACATTCCAATCAGTTATATGAAATCTTTCAATCCGGCTTCCGCACTCACCACAGTACTGAAACTGCCTTTCTTAAAGTCACAAACGACCTCCTCTTAGCTTCTGACTCCGGTTTTCTCTCCATACTCCTGCTCCTGGACCTTAGTGCTGCCTTTGACACCATAGACCATTCCATCCTCCTCCATCGTCCGACATCGGCATAACTGGTTCAGCACTCTCCTGGTTTAAATCCTACTTCTCTGACAGATTCCACTACATCTTCATTAACAACTGCACATCTCGTACCGTGTCTGTAACACATGGTGTCCCCCAGGGCTCGGTGCTTGGTCCCCTTTTGTTTATACTGTACATGTTACCCCTTGGTCATATCATCCGTCGTCATGGACTTCATTTTCACTGCTACGCTGATGATACCCAAATACCTCTCCACAAAAAACATTACCCCATCCACTGTCTCCACTCTCACAAACTGCCTCAATGAAATAAAATCTTGGATGACAACAAATTTTCTCAAGCTTAACTGCAATAAATCTGAAATTATTATAACTGGTCCCAAATCCCCCCTATTTTCACCCTCCATCGATGGGCACACAGTCACCACCTCCCCCTGATCAGAAACCTCGGAATCACCACCCTATCCTTCAAAACTCATATCCGAATTATTGCTCGTCTCCGTCCTACCCTATCCACCTCTGCTGCCGAAACACTCATCCACACCTTCATAAGCTCCAGACTGGACTATTGCAACAGCCTCCTCTACGGTCTCCCCTCCACTGACCTCCAGAAACTCCAGTACGTTCAGAAGTCAGCTGCCCGGTTACTCACCCACACCCGCTCCAGAGAACACATCACCGCCGTCCTCCAACAGCTCCACTGGCTTCCCATTCAGTACCGTATACACTTCAAGGTCCTCCTCATCACCTACAAAGCCCTCAATAACCTTGCCCCCCCCATACCTCTCATCTCCTTCAACGACATTGCCCCTCCCGCCGTCTCCGATCCTCTGACTCAAATCTCCCCTTCCCTCTGGAACTCCCTCCCTCCACAAATCCGAACCTCTGACTCACTCGAAACATGTAAGAAACAGTTAAAAACTCACCTTTTCAAGAAAAGTTACAACCTGTTATGAACTCCTTTGCAATATGTTGTTTTGTTTATTGTTCTGTTGTATGTATGGTCTTTGCGTCCCCTGAAAAGCGCTATATAAATTTGATGTATTATTATTATTATTATTATTATTATTATTATTATTAAATTAGTAGTAAAATTAGATTTTTTAAAGCAATCTCCTCATTGGCATATTCCAATTAAGTTTGGACAAAGCAATTGGAAAATGTGTTAAACAGCAGCTCCTGTTACAGGTCCAATATTAATGTACTTCATGGGGCGTGGTTGAGAAGGAGCTCAAAACGTAAGAGCTGAAAACGTGCATATGGCGCCACCTACCACAGGGGAGAGGACACACTTTAGTCAATAATTACATTTTCTGCCGTGTATGTATCTTGGGACAAAAGTGGTATGAAAATAGTGGCTTGTAGGAACCTTAGCCTGGTTCTTGACCACAGTTTCTTTCCAACCTGACCTTAAAGCACCCTTTGGGAAAACCTTTGAAATTTTCTCATCGTCCTTATCCAATGGCCTGGATAAAAAAAATATATAATAATAATATTATGACATGGTTTTTACTGCCACCTCACAGTAAGAAGAATTGATTTGCCAGCCTTTTATGTGAATATGTGACACTAAGCAAATGTAATTAGGGAGGATGGTCCGTCCCCGAGTGAAAGCCCTGAAAATAAATTGGCAAATGATGTACCTGACCACTTTAAAGCAGTGGGGATTGGCTCTTACCCCCTGCCACCTTGAATAACGTTTCAAATGAATTGAACATATATTTATTAGTCATTATGGCTAGACTCACCTGGGCTAAGTGTTATTACAGTAAACGTGAACCTATTCACATCAATATCACTATTTTGAAAGAAATGCAGGTCAGGGTATAGTAAACCTGAAAAGTAATATAAATATTTATTATTATATGATATATATGATATTATATAACATATGTCTTATTCTGTCATCCCGGGATGATGTGCCCATTGACCCCAGAAGCATTTACATTTACAAAGTGGAGCAAACTCAAGCATCATTTGAAAAGAAAAGAAAAAAAAACAACAACTGTTAAACACATACATTTTCAGTATATTGTGTGCAGTACCTTGTTACCCTGACACATTTGGGAAAGTCCCTTTCAATTTTGAGATTGGGTTACATTTAAGACCCAATCGTCAGTGCTCCATTACAGTCAATTTGCCCCGACTGCTGCTGGAGCAATTGGAGTTTTCAGGCAGTTTTAAAACCATTAGGACAACATTTCCCTGCAGTATTTGTTACTGACACATCAGTGCATCAACACTCAGCAGACTTTCTTCTTATCACTTTATTCTTAGTTTAAAAAAGGGCTCTATCCTCTTTTGATTTCAGAGAAGTGGATAGTGGCCTACATGCCTGAGTTACGTTTTGAACAAATTTAACTAATAAATTAGATTTCTGTACTTTCCATGAATACATTTTTCCTTTACATTTGTATCATTTGTGCTTCAGTCGGATATTACATTTTACGTGTGTATTCATTCATCAATTGATCAATTGCAAGGCTAACACTTAAAGACATACTTTAGACTGACAGACATTTACTCTCACATTCATTCACTATCTGTTCATACAATATATGCAATTACATTACCTGAAGAAAGTGCTTATCTTCAACATATTGCAATCAAAATGTAACAATGGAACGCAGGTCATGTAGGTCCATAAACTAGTGTTTTCAAAAGATTTTGGGACAGCTGCAATGGCAGTAGGCTGTTCACACACAAGATTCACAATGCTTTAGGATTTTTATTTCCCATGTGGACTAGAGTGAAGTATGTGCATTGCATTTTATGAAGTAGCTTTAATGTATTTCATACTTTTATGTGCAGGAATTGTGGACAAGCAAATTGCATTACAGGAGTGAAAAGTGGTTAGGGCACTGTGGGGAGAAATGTAAATATGTGTGAAAAGCTCAAAGTAGAAAAAGAGCATTTATTCACTTCTAATCTGTGTCCCCGAGGACAGGCATTCCCCTTCATGCAGACACAGCCATTTTCAGCAGAAATCAGGCTTTTAAATAAAATTGACATGTTCTCTAGCCTGGCCAACGATCCTAATTATTCTTCTATTCTATACAAAAAAAAAAAATAGTCTGGTCAACAAAAAGACGTAGAACCAATCAGAATTCAGGGCAGTACAAACTTTGCAAATTTCACATACTGTATTTACAACCATCAGAAAAACAGAATCACTTAAAGCCCAGCCCATTTTAGATAAACGGTCATGATTGGTCAGTTTTCCTAAGCTCTCCTGATCAATGACAAAGGACCCAGACCAACTTCACTTTCCTAAGAAAGGGTAAGGGTCTGGCTGGCCAGGCTACGTGTTTCCTCAACCCCCACATCAACATTTTATCTGAACATGTAATATAGAAACAAAACGAGAAAAATCCTTTTTGTGTTTCCAATTGATGTACCCCTCCACTGGTACCAAGAAACTTGATTTGGGTCTTAAAATCTTGGAGTTAAACACACTGCAGTCTTTTGTTTGAGAGACAGAGACTCCTCATTTAGACAAAAACACAAAACAGCAACACCCTTGCGCAGACAAAACTGGTCAGTGATAAAGAAAGAATGGAAAAGGCTGTACTTCTTCCAAATGAACCCCAACAGAGCAACATCTTGAATAAACAGTTGTGTCCAGTTTTAGGTTCAGGATCTTTCACTCTTGCACTTGCTTTACACTCAAACAAAGCTAATGACAATACACCAATATTGTAAACCGTTGCTTCACAAAGATATAAATCTTCTATAGAAACAGAACTGCTGTCCCAAACCATCCCATACCCATACCCATGATTGAAACAAGATTATAAATAGTAACAAAAACTCTCAGATTGGGTTGTCTGTGCAATGTGGTGATCCGATTCCACCCCGAGAAGAGGAAACCCAAGACGAGGCCGGGCAGACAAGACAGCACTGTCCATCAGCTAAGAGGTAATTATTAAATTATTGAGCCATTCAGGGTAGTTAAACTTTCATGGGTAGCCATTATCGTCCAAGCCAGCAGAAGTGAACTGGAAAGTGCTGCACTGGCCAGGGATGAACATGTATGGAGCTGAGTGATGGACAGAGCCAAACAGTGGAGGAGAGAGGAGAAGCCAGTGATGACCTAGATAAACATACACAGTATTTTCTCCCTCAGCCTCCTGTTTCCTTGTTTTTCAGAGAGTTTGTCACACTACCTCTGCTACTTCCTGCTCTACAGTATATTGGGGATGATACATGCACAACAGCATCCAAGACACTAAAATGCATAGTGAATATATAGTATAGTTACCGTAACATATTCTCTGACTCTATATACTGTCAGAATTTTATGCCATTATTTGAAAACACGTGTTGACAGATTTGTGTGGGATGCTTTTGTGCCAAGATTAGCAGCACTGATACTGCTTTGTCTTTTTGGATCAAGATTGTTATTTTCAAATGTGGTCGGTATGGACTTATACTACCCGGACGTAGCTTAATGGCACACCACCACTGACGGCTGAATTGTGTTGCTTAAATAACAGCATTTAATTTC
This sequence comes from Perccottus glenii, assembly GCA_024416835.2. NCBI lineage: Eukaryota > Metazoa > Chordata > Actinopteri > Gobiiformes > Odontobutidae > Perccottus > Perccottus glenii. The sequence continues at coordinate 26,824,861 of CM044552.2, read as the reverse complement.
TGTGTTCTCAATGGAAGCTGATAAAATGGATCTATGTGCTCAACAAGATTGTAGTAAATAGGGCTGCAACAACTAATCAGATTAATCAATTATAAGCGATTATTAAAATAATCGTCAAATAATTTAATAATCAATTAATCCCTAACTAGGGTTTTCATAGACTCTGAAATCTGCCATGTGCTGAGAGAAGAGGGGTTTATTACAAAGACAAAGCAGTAAAGCCACAGAAACACTAAGAGAGAGTTGTATATATGCTCTAGCCACACGTCCTGTGGACTATTGTGAACTATTTATTTAGTAATATGTGATTTTATTTGTTGTATTATTATCAGTTTTAAGCTGGAACAATAAAACACCTCAAGTTTTTGACCCCTTGTCTTTGTTAGTCCACCAGGTCCTCATGCATTTAAATGATCCAATTATTAATCAGCCCTAGTAGTAAACACTAAAAAAGAAATAGAAAGGGAGAACAAAGGAAAACAAATTAAATAAAAATGCAACATAAATCTACCACTACATTTATGTGTACATTTTGCACATTTTAGAGATATGGCCAAAACGTTTGCAGAGAAAAGATTGTAGCATTTGCAGCTGTTGACTCTTTAATTGTGTATTTGTTGTTTGTAATACTTGTGAGCGGACGTCAAAACTGCTCGGCAACACTGCCCTGTTTCCACACTGTTTTTTGTAAAAAATATAATCGAGCACCTGCTTCCAAAATTCCCATCAGATCTGAACCATGGTATGTAATTTAGCGTTAGCACATTTCTATTTTTTATAACCTAGATAATCATCTAGAGTCTAGCAGTGGGCCAGTCATTTTGAGTCCTGTGGCATATGTCCATATACTGTGTGTATAATGTTCCAGGACAAACTCTAACTACAAATTTGATGCCATTGGGCTGATGTTCTGACTTATCATTGCACTTGAGTCTAGCTCACCATCTAAGCTTTTGTCTGTGAAGGTTCCCAGTCATCCAGGTCATCTTGTAGAAAAGGTTAAAGCAAAGGCATCTGGACTCAATTTTGAAGGTGAATACGTTTCATCTCTATTTTCAAGAGACTAACGACTGATAATGATAATGTCTCTTGAATTTAGAGACAAAACGCAGGATGTTTCCTCATCTGTATGCATGGGGAATATAGTGGTTTACAAAGATGGGCATTTTACGGCGGTAAGTCTTAAAACTGCATGGACTTTGTTTCTGTAAATTACGGTAAAGTTGGCTGTGTGTTAGAATATATGTTTGTATAGCTGATCCTTTTAGGTGCAGAAAAACAAGAACTAATATAAGCCTTTTCAAGTTAAGTGTCTTCACGAATATGTGGAGGAAAAAAAAAGTGTATTACACAAGACTCTTTCCTTCTGTTTTTCAATCCACTGCAATATTCGAATACATCACATCAAATATAAAAGTGTTGAGCTTACCTTAAATTTCTAGCTCTGAGTTCAGTATCGTTATGACGCCGTAATTATCTCTGCCTCGTTAAACAGTGTGTGAATGCAATGCCAAAATGAAGCCATGTTTCACATTTAGTTTATTTTTCTCTATTTATGTCTCACTTTTTCTTTTTTTTGCAGTTTCTTAGCCAGTGCTAGAATGGAGACTTTCTCTGTATATCTGGCACCCATTCATTTAACAAGCAGTGTAGACCAACAGCCAATAGCAGCGTCTCCGAATCAAGAGTTAGCTTCCAGTGCTGAACATTGTCATCAATTAGATCCTTGATAATAAAGCCTAGACAAGGCTAAAGGAAAATAGTTAGTATCAGTGATAGAAAAAAAAAAAAAAAATCCTAATTATGTCATAGAAACAAGTTTACATGTTTAACTTGTGCTATTGATTAAAAGCAAACTAACAAAATAAAGTCTCAATTTGATTCTTAATGTTCACAATTTAATATTAGGTTTAAATAATGTATCTAATTTTGGCCAATCCAGCTGCAAGGTTTCACAAGCCAGTGTATGTGTGTGCCAGTTCCATGCTTGGATAAATGGAGAGGGTTGCATCAAGACCTAACTAACTTGAAACTTTTTTATTTCAATCTTTTCTAATAAACTGCTAGAAAAAAAAAATAACAATTGCAAGACTTGAAGCATTTCTTGTTTGATGCAGAAGTTGTGATAAAGTCTAATCCACTGGCCCTGAACTGACCTCAATAAAAGAACCATGTGAGAGGATGGACAGCAGAAAGGACAAATATTGCATTTTTTAAACTAAAGAGTCATTTCTCTTCTCTGCTCTGCATTAGGTCATGTCTGTCTGACCTCAGTGTTGATGTAATCAATCAAGACGCTCACAGAGTTCCCTGACCTTTAACATCTAAATCCCTCCTGAGGCCAATGGATCCACACCATTTCTCACTGAACTCCACTGAACTGAAGCCTGTGCACAGCAGTGGATTGACTCAGACCTAGAGGCTAAAGTGCACGCTTTGTGAGGCTAACAAGAACACCTAAAGTGGATCTCACTGTTATAGCCACTAGTGGTCTGGTCTGTTCAGATGTGGTTGAAACCATGACCACAATATTGAGTGGCACAAGTAGAGCAAATATAAATACAAATGTCTGGTGTTCGAAAGGCAGCAGCTCTGTTGTGATTCTTGTAACCAGCTGTGACAGAGTCGGAAGCTCAGTGGAACAGCATGCTCCAGTTATTTTCTGGAATGGAATCAGATTTTTGCAAAGAACATGGAGTATTATAGAAAAAAGATGTTCTTCTGGTGCTGAACATGGTGGTTAAATGGGTGAAAATGTGTTTTACTCTCAAAGACAAAGACATAAATGTGGAACTGTTGCCCAGTAGTTTGTGCTCTGATGATATTGTACAGCTAGAATAGCATTATTCTCTGCATGGTAATAATGACTTCTTTAGATATAATGGCAGTACAAATTAAATAAATAAAAGACATTAACTGCATGCCTTGTAAAGTGACACCATCAAAACTTAAACCGGTCCAACCATTGATTCAAAACTGAATAAAATAAAGACAAAAAGACAAATGATTTTGACTCTCTGACATCTGCTCCTGGATTCTTTATACATTTATAAAAATGTGCACTGATCTTAGGTCAGTTTTTCACTTGCATAGGACAACAATTATATTGGTTTCTTTATAAATAGTAAAAACATGATATAGTAAATGTGTTACTGTGATGCTACGATGTCAACAGCAGAGTATTAAATGTTTGTGGAGCATACACATGTCATCTACTTCTCATTTTAGATGCACACAGATTACAGTGGGAGTAATCTATAGGCACTTTAGAGAGATTACTTAGGAGTCCTCACTCACCACTGGTTTGATGTAATCAGTGCCATTAGCTCACGCTGCGGCCGTCTCCATGAGGTAATCCATGTAGAAGATGGACATGTGCTCAATAAGCACATCATTACAATCTAGAGCAGGGCTGGCAGAGGTGGGACATAACCTGTACAGTACATTAGATTTGATAAATCAGATAAATAAAGTCCTATCATAAACAATCGACCTTGTGCTATTACTGTTAAGGAATTTATAGCAGTCCTTAGAGCCGAGAGGGTCACACAAACTAAGGACAGTGTAGACTCAAAACAGCTGGACGGGTCATTCAAATTCAGATTACATGCGATTGATGCAAATGTAGTCTTCATTTGAGGAAAGGCTCTTGTGGGAGAATAACCTCATATAAATAACACACTCATCTAAGGACCCTGGCACTGTTTGGTCTTGACTTTTGGACTTTCCTATTTGGTTTGAACCAAATCTGACGTGGTTCAGACCAAACAGCTGCTCTTTGGGCTCGGTCCAGACCAACCTGGACTAAGGTTCGGTTCATTTGTAGTGTGTATGCGGATAGTTCGGACTTTCGGACCAAATGCAGGTCACGGCCATTTTAACACACAAGAGCAAACAAAGGGAAACAGGGAAAACACATAAAACAAATAGATGACATTGTTTTACGCGGTTGTTACGATGTATGGGATTCTATTCTTGCTACTCTACGACAGATGCCTTCTTTGAAGCCAACCATTTCCTAAAGAGTGTTATAGTGATTTAAATCATGTCTTAAACAGTGCATTTGAAGTTTCTGCTGTATTAATTCTATTTTAATAATAACAAAGCTGTCTACATTCACAGCATTAGGGAAAGGTCAGAGAAACCAAAAGTTATGAATCCTAACCAATAATTCGTAACAGTTTGTAAGTTCTTAGTACTTTTGAACTTCGAGTGCAGACTTTCAGGTATGCTATTAAAAGCCCATTTTCTAGTTGTTCACTGTGTTTTCAGAATTTTCTTTGCTAACAGTGATAGGTGTGTAAGTATTTGTGTGTGCAATATTATTGCTGTTGTATCTATTGAGCTTTCTGCTTCCGACAGCTTTAGAGACATAATTATTATTTACTGATTTGTAATTGCTTGTTGAGTCTCGCAGGGGCAGCTTGTAATCACAGCCACATCCAACAAAGTCATTGTTTCAGTTCAACCTGGGGCTGACACTGTTAACAAAGCTAACTACATATTGTGCTGGAGGGTTTGATGTGACAGTTATTTTTGGTTTGCAGAATGCACAATTAATTGTGATGTACTGAATTAATTTCCATTGGATTATGGAATATTCAACCGCCACATGTGCATACTTTGTCTTCTAAATGGTTGTCAGCTAAAAGAAAAAAAATCCAAATTTAAGTAACTTTCTAAAAAGTCATGCCATTTTTTTTTTATTCTTTTACGGCCAACAAATAGATCATTATAAAAATATTTTGTTTAAATCCTTTTCAAAATAAAATATCTGGCCTTTCAGAATACTTTCCCTGCTGGAGCCTAATCAACTCTTCCCATTGCACCTGATGTAAACAGTACAAGGTATTAGCAACTGAGCTTAGCCTTGAAAGCTACGTTCGCTGTCTCTCTTGTTGATGCTAGTCACTCCCAACATAAATGAGAGTGTTTCCACACTCCTCGTCCCGTCTGTGAATACCAGGAGCAGAGTCCACAACTAAACCTTGGTTCAGACCGCTGCTTTGTTTACTTTCAAAGGATGTGGTGAATTAGGCCAAGACAGTGAAAAAACTGCAGTATAATGGTGCATTCATGTGGTCCTCGGGAAAACGTTTTTTACAAGTTTGAAAATGCTCATGAACACCTGCTAAAGTTGGAACAACAGCTCGGCAACTCAGGTGAGTCGGGGCTTCTGACATTCCGTGTTATTTTCATCATCAACACAGCAGAGGAAAGCAAATGTTTCAAATATTTGAGCAGTATTAGTCATTTCACAGTATTTTGTACCAACTGTTTTGTGTTAACAACTTAATAATACAATAGCACCAGTTTTTTGTCAAAGATACAAAGATATTTATTTACGTTTGTTATTCTGCGGTTTCAACTTACATTATATTAACTTGTGTTTTTAATAGGCCACATTTTCTTGAACCACTACTACTAGGTTTTTAATTGCTTGCTACTTTGACTGTATTCCCACATTTGAAAATAACATTAGCACATTTTTGTCTTTGCGTCCAGCTTCCTTGTTTTTATGATTTTAAATGTTCCGACTTTCTCGAGCGGAAAACACGTGAACACGTGAAGTCGGAAGAACATGTTTTGTACATAAACTTACACTAGTACAGTAAGTAACAAAGAATAACTGTGCAGAAAATGTAAAGTCTGCTCAATTCTCTAACTTTAAAATCGGGCTTCTCACACAAGGTTTTGAATACTTGGATACTTAATAAGTACGTATTTATTTTTTTATTGAAGGTCTTATTGCCTGTGGCATTTCCCAGAGTTTACGAAGCAACAACAAAAATCTGCAGTTCAACCAAATGCATCTGGTCTGTGGGAGGAGGCTCCAAATACAAGCAAACCCTCACAACTGTAAACAGCTTTGCAAACTTATTTTCCCTTTTATTTTGAGGGCTCGTGTTTATAAATGATTTATAAATAGGTTTGAAACTAGTTATTAATAGGATTATGACTGCATATACAGTAAGTCATTAATAAGCTCTTCTAATATTAAAGAAAAAGGACAGTGAAGACCTTATTCTCGCCGAATAGTTACCCATTGCTTATTTTCTTGTTGTGTCTTTTGACATTCAAAGTCCCCATTCTTGATTCAATATCTCAGTATCATGGGGGTCGTATAACAGGACATTGGAAAAGATACACTCCGTCATTTTTTTATACTTATGAGTTTGCAAAATAATATTTGACAGTATTTGACAGGACCTTCCATTTTCCCCCCACTACACTGATACTAATAATGCTGATTTGTGTGTAAAGCAGAGCAGCCCATGCCTCGGCAGAGTCTGACAGCTGTTGTTGATAATTACTGCACTGTAGTTGTTAAGTAACCGACAGAAGGAAAACAGATGAGGGACGAGGAAAAGGAGAGAAAACAGCCAATAAGCTTCAGAGAAAAACTCCACTAAATGACCCGTCAGCAAATTCTGAAGAACGGCTATTAGCAGAACACCACTTTGCAAATTCATCAATATTTCACAAGCATGTCCACTGCTCAGCACAAAAACTCCTTCCTTCTTGCTTCACGGCTTCCACTGGGGGCCACGAGGGGTCTGCGCGGGGGTAAACGCCTCTTATTTTGAGGCAGATGCTTGGTTGGATCTGTCTTTTCGAGTCTGTGCCAGGGATTTAGTTAAGACGTACACACACAGCAGAACGCGGGCACTCGTGCTGTGAACTGAATGCTCCGTTAGCGTTGTTTAGCCTCAGGAAAACCTCCCATGAATCAGCGCTGGCCGGTTTGTTGCATGTGCCCTGTTCTGAACCAAACGCCCTCAGATTGTAAACAAAGCCATTATGTTCTCCGCCAACCAAGTCCAGAGCAGATTTTATGGCACAAAATATGTTAAACATTTCATTTCAAACAATAGACTACAGTATTTCACAGTGTCAGGCCTAGAGATGAGCTTTATCTAATTAGGAATATAAGGTAGTAGTTTATTAATGATTTTTAAATAGATATAAAGCAATTAATAACATTATGACTTTTTTAAACCCTTCATAAAGCCTTTGTAAGAGCCTGCCTTTTTTGCAAACATTGTATTATGTAGTGCTATGTGTCTTATTGAAACAGGAGTTGACTCTAATGACAATTTTTATTTTTCTAAATGGATAGAACTTTATTTAAACATGGCGTATCAAATATTAATTTATAAGTGTTGTTGTAGCGAAAATATGATGTACTTCTTTCATGTGTATTTGGCACTGTTTACTTTAAGATTTAACCTCTACTGCTTATCCCATTGGGGTTCAAGGGTTATCTATCTGAGCTGCTCCAGCCCGGAGGTGGGGTTTCATATTGCAGATGGCTAGAGCCATACACTGACACTATTCATTGAAACGTTCATTGACTATGAACGATTACAATTAAACAACTGCCCCATTGGTGCATGTGTCTGGGCGGAGGGAGGACTCCAGAGAGAACCCGGGCTCACACAGGAAGCACAGTGAAGCCATTTGTAACCAGCTCTGAGATCAAAGCTATGAGACAAAAGATTTAACCATTACCTACTTCTTTTAGCTGGTGATGCTAAAAACATTTCAGTCTATAGTACTTTATACTTCATGAAAAACTAGTGCAATGCTTTCTTAAAAGTGTGGCTTTACTTGTTTTCCTTAAAGCAGCCCTAAAATGTATATTCTCACTCTCATGTTGATGGTTCTCAGACATGTGATCAGTAGAATCCTGTCTATCTCACTGACACAGTACCCTCAGCTGGACACAAACCTCCAATGGGACTGTCCTGCGAGTGAGGCACTCTACCACACGACACATAGAATAAAGAAAATAGACCAATACACTGGACTTGGCAGAGTCATGGGGCCGTATCTTGCAACAGCACAGGCTGAAATCAAGACAGTGGTGCATTTGCTCTGCCTGGGCCAGCTACCTGGCACCTGTCTGCGCTGTGTGTAAACTCTCTGCTTGGCACAGAGTCCTGAGGAATAGAGTACAAGTTTACTGCAAGCTTTCCTCGAGTAATGACGCACCACAAGATAAAGTTTAGTCCCACTGTTTCCTGACATCCATACAAATAAAAACAGTGTGTTTTCTGAGCTGACGGTGATCATGCAGCTCACACGTGAATGAGACTGATTAAGATAGGCTAGGATCAACCAGGAAACACAAAGAATGATGCTTTACGTGATGTGAGTTAAGGAAAAATCCAAATTCAAAATAAATGACTTTATTCCAGTTTGATACCTAATAAAAAATATATATATATATATATATATATATATATATATATATATATAAATAAAGAGAGAGGGAGAATTAAAATACAAAAAATAAACAATAATAGTAAGTAAGTAAAGTAATAAATGCATTGAAAAGTATTAATAGAAATAATACTTTGACCAATAGAAATGGTTAAACGCACTCACTTCCTGAGCTCTGTATAGAATAGACAGAGAAATAGTGTGGTACCCAGGCGAGCTCATTTGACTGATCTCTGCGCTGACTGATTCTCGGCTGCACTGAAGGAAAGCCCTGTGATTGATTAAAAGCATAACACCTCTGACACTTGAATGCAGCCTCTTTTTACCTGTGTCTAAGCTACGATAATAGGTAAAAATTGAATTGGACTCAGTGCGCTTTCATCTGCGTCTGACGTCTGTCTTTTGATTGTGAAGATACGGCTTTATTTTCCAAACCTGCTGCTTGGATAGTGTCATCTTGTAAACTGTGCTGCTGACAGTCCAGTTGCACAAAGAGGGCTCGGCGCCCTCTACTGGCTAGAAGTTACACAGGGCAGCTAATAATGATAATGATAAAAATAATAATGATACTTTTTAATCATTCAAAATACAGCATTTTTTGTGTAAGGAGAGTTAAAACTATACATTTGTGGTGGCTTTGCAAACCACTTTTTATAACAAAAATGTTATGTCCTTTATTTTGCTGTGTGGTTGTGTATAACCTTAGGTTTGTATGTGTCACTGTGTATCTAGGTATGCTGTGAGTACTAAAAACAAGTTTCTGTCAGACCTTGCATATATACATTTTACTTTGACAGATAAAGTTGTCCAGAGGCAGAGGCAAACTTCTGAAGGTTTTATATGCTTCATGTCTTATCGATTCGCCTGCAGCCACCCTGGGACCAGGCTGCCTCTGGTGAATGAGAGAAATTACCTGCAACACTGAGCAAATTAAACAGTCATTTGCTCTAAGCTTAAGTACGGGCTCACTACAGCAAATCCAAATTTTCTGTCCGGGCCTGGTATAAAGCACCCCACACCCCTTCTTCTCTTCCTCAGAGAACAGATAAACAGGATCCGGCGGGAGGCCTGAGCTGTATTTATGACGGCTACTCTCGGTGGGATTGGGGATAAAGGCATCAATCCTCCGTAATTGGTCACACCTATGCTGAACAGGACGTGCCAGGTTTTCTTGAATAAGCCAGGGCCTTCTCATCAAGGCACATCATTGTGGCACTAAAGGGTGTCACTGTGGCTTGGGCTGGAGAGACAATATACATATGAGCCCACAAAAACCAAAGCCTAAATTTTAAAAGGACATTAGCATAAAAGTGCTTCACCAAATCAGACCAAGAACAAGACTTGCCATCCTTAGTAGCTTTTGGCTGCTTTGGGAATGTATGGAATTTACTTAGACTCTTAACTTAAGGACACTTTCTACCTGGCCTATTAGAGAAAAGTTTTTTGTGGTTGAAATAGTATTTGACTGGTAGCCATAACAACAGTTTTACATATCTGAGCAGCTACGTTTAGACTGTTTCTGCCACTCCTCTTGCCAGCCCTCATAGTTCAAATAAAAGACATGACTCACATCTCCACACATTGCTATTTCCAACTCCTTAATAACAGTTGCCATTCAGACCACGCACTCCTGTCTTGGATTTGTGAAACTTTCTTTCCTTTCAATACAGAATCCATTTTAAGGATTTATTGATATAAATCCCTCCATGGTCTGGCTCAGCTGAGAACTCTTCAAAGATTATCCAACCAGGTTTTGCCCACTATCCTGTGATCCTGACTATAACTGTCCCTGGACATTCTAGCAATAGCTGTTAAAAATAAGCATAGTTAGACTGAATTTCACTCCACTACAGGTGTGGCAATGGTTTATTCAAATCCAGATCTTCAACAATGCATCCCATTAATGTTCATTGGCTTAGGCCTCACGGGCTACAAAGGCAAAGCTGTAGCAGCTAACTGTTTTATATTTCCAAAAGTGTCACATAATAAATAAAAACTATAAAAACCTATAATTGTGCAATCTCTGTCAAAACATTAAAATAAACTGTAGGTTGGTTTTCTATCCTGAAGAACTGAAGAAAAGTGGCTTAATTTAAAAGTTACGATTTTAGCAGTCCTAAAACTGTAAAAGTGATATAAGAAAAGTGATCAGAACATTTTGTAACATAATTAATTTAAATAGACAGAGGCTTATTCCTATGCAGTAAAATGACATATTCATGAAATTTAGCTGGATGATTGATTAAACAGGTGCTTTTAAAGGGGACAGTGGTGGGCTTTCTCACTCTGTTAATTAACATTTAAGGTCAGTCGCTGACATGAATTATGCTGCTGAAATCCCCACAAAGCCTAAAGCAGAATGATGAATATTCACTGTTCAAACGCTAACGCTGGAGGGAATTAAAGTCATATATATCTGCTGTCAGGCTCTGTGATATAAGAGAATGAATTAGTTATTAGAATTTCATGTTAAACTGTAAATGTGTCATCTGTATTACAGTAGATCATAGGCTTGGGACCAAATAGTCCAAACCCCACAGTGTTTAGTGTAAACAGATTGAGCACAGACTGGACAGCTCCCTCTCAAACTGCAGTCAACGCAGATCAGTGACTCTCTTCGGGAAGTGGCCAGCTGGAGAAAGACTTCAGCACTCTGGACAGCTCCCTAAATGTTGCAGAACTCCACAGCTGTCTCTTTCCGAGATGACAGAGAACACAAAACCAACTGCAGTAGTCAACAAGAATGCACTGACAGTAGAAGAAGTGTGCATCAGACCTGACTTCGCTGAAGGATATTACCCACAATCCTTTAAGCTGTGACAGGACTTCCGTTTCTAAGTGAGGAAATCAACCAGAAACAAATGTAAAATATATTAAGAGCTAAAACAGTAATAAAAACAAATGAATAAACCTGTTGCTGCATACATGTGGTGTGCATGTCTTTCTGTGAGCATCTGTTGTAGACATTCTGATAAATCCAGCAACAGTTTAGCAAACACTGCCACAAAAGACAGCATCATGTTCTTTTTTTCTGTTTGGCCTTGTTCTGATAATAATGAATATTAAACAGAAGAGTGACGTACACAGGGGTGCCCCAATTCTTCTATTTAACCCCTTGTGAAAGAAAAACATGAATAAGTTTGATATATACATATATAGTATTTACATTGTTATGTTATGGAGCATTTATTAAATGCATACTGAGAGTTGAGTGGTGATGTATAGATTAATGAACCATGGACAACACTATCTATTGTGTTATTTTAGAAGGCTTTATCTGTTTTTTCCTCAAACTCGTGTGAACCAGCAGACATATAGAGCATTACTTCCTTGTGTGTGTATTGTTAAATTTATTTTGGACTTGACCTTGCAGAAGTGTCTGGTGGCATGAAGGCCTTGTGAGAGCTGTTTAATTCTGCTGTCCACTGAAACAGAGTGTGCCATTCTCAATGGGACAGCCCTGGGCTTCCACCAGCTTCTACACAGCACCCATGGAACACCCCCCCTCCTATGTCTTTATGTCTTCCTCCTCATGTCTCTTTATCAGGCTTGAGTAATGTTGGACCAGTTCCAGTCACACTGAGTGTTCTGGGAAGTAATAGTCAGAGTGAACAGAGTCATAAAAAAGGCAAGGCTTTTTTTGAGAATAGAGACAGCTACACATGGGCACATGGCAAGAGAATTTGAATAAGCAAAAATACACAAGATCAAGAAAAGGTTACACAGAAGGCATTTGGACGTAGGTTTGAAGCTGAAATACAGACATTTTCTACTGTATAAATATGTATTTATAATATTTCCTCTCCAAACTGAGATTTAAAGGGCACCTCAAACCGAATTTTAACAGTAGAAAAGCTGAAATCGTGATTCAATATTCTAGAGAGGTCTGGAGGTCTAGAGAGATGTGGTCTTTCTATAATAGATGGCTTCTATAATCAGTCACACAATCATAATAGTGTTATCTTAATACAAATTTATGTTAATTGTCTTAAGTGTGAGCGTCTTTGCAAACACACAATTTGGCTAAGCAGATATGTAAATAAGAAGAAACCCTTCAAGGCTTGGGGTTTGTGTTCTTGAGAAGCTTTGGGAGAGAGTAACAGATGTAAAGACAATATGAAAACATAACGCCAGCAGCATCGAGCCATAAAAATGGGTCTCTAAAGCAATATGAAAAGTAATCACACAATATATGTTGGATTTCTGCAGGGTGAACAGAAGTACTTAAGAATATGAATATTTACCCAAACGCATAGCACAATGGTCAGGAAGCAGACTTTTGTAGTTGTATGCATTTACTCAGCTAAATGGATATATATTAAAGCCTTGTGCGGTCTTCAGTGTTGTTAGACGCACACATTTATTCACTAGGGCCACTTAGCTTCACCAATTCACCTACGCATGCATGTTTTTTGATGGCAGGGTAGAACCCACGGTAACACAAGGACATGTAGACTATACAAAGAAAGGCCCTCAACACCCTTCTGACTGTGAGGCAGGAGTGCTAACCACCCTGCACAATGCACCCCCAAAACTCCTCAAAGAAATGATTTTCTCCAAGTCTTTAATTACCCTTTCCTTTTCTGAAACATGGTGGCTGATTCCATTTGACCCAAAGAATAAGTGTGTTCCAGATGCATGTCTCTGTGGTAAAACTGAAAAAGCATCGGGACCATCACATAGTTAGGTTGTGTATCTGTTAAAGCCCTGATCTAATATATTCTTTATTGTATCTAGCTTGTCTGCATTGGCACATTTGTTGATGCTGAATATGCAGAGCTAACCCACACTCATAAACACAGTTGCATAATTACGTTCCCACTGAGAAACCAATGTGATAGAAATTACATAAGCTTTGGACTAACGACGCAGTACGATGACAGCGTGCATCCCTGTGTACAGTGACATGTCGAGGTAAACACACCGCCTGCCGTCTACCACACGCCAAGGACCTTTTCAATGTTCTGCGTTCTGCTTTAGTACACAGCAAACATGAGGGCTTTAACCCTTAGGGGTCCATTCATTTTCACTCCACCTGAGTCCCTTGGACATAAAAAAATGCTCTCTTTAAAAATTGCCATAGAAATATTATGTGTCAACATATTTTTTCCAGTTTATTTTATTTTATTTTAATTAACAGTTTAATTAAGTAAATTCAGTCCTCACCATGAATGACACATATTATAATATATTTTTATCCATGAAATTCCAGTTTTAGCAATAAAACAAACACATTTGTTAACACTGAATATGACTCCTTTCTAAATGTAACTTTTATGGTTGTGGCCAGAAAAAAATATTTTGGTCTCATCACTCCAAATGACTATGTTCCAGACGTTCTGAGGCTTGCCTCTGCTGTTTGGCGTATTGTAAGCAGGATGCTTTGTGGTATTTGCGTAGTAATGGCTCTCTCGACCATGCAGCCCATTCTTCTTCAAAGGGCCTCCTTATAGTGCATCTTGAAACAGCCACACCACCTTTTTTAGGGGGTTAAATTTTCCTGGCAGTTGTGGCTGAAATTTTTGTTAGTCTGCCTGACCTTTTCATTTTCCACTTCTTAATTAGAGTTTGAACACTGTTGATTGGCATTCTCAACTCCTTATATCCTAGATATCTTTTTATATCCCTTTCCTGTTTTATACAGTTGAATTACCTTTTCCCGCAGGTCTTTTGACAATTCTTTTGCTTTTCTCATGACTCAGAATACAGAACCATCAGTGCAGCACTGGATTAAAAATGCAAGGGTCTGTCAGGAGCTCAGAAACTCATGGACCTTTTATACACACACACTGGCCATCAGCCCTAAATCATGTTAACGTTTGATCAGGGTCATTTGGGTAGTTTCTATTTTCATTAGGATTTAAAAAAGAGTAAACACAGAGGTCTGACAATGAATGGCTTCACCTAACCACTAACCATGAGTGAACAAAAGGTTTTTGTGTTGTCATTCATATTCTCTCAAAAATGGCCAAAATAAATCACTAATTCTTCAGGGAATGTATAGTCATGCTCTGCAAAGGATTTCCTTGCTAAGAAAATGTTACTTTTTAACTATAACTAGGAAAATGTTGACAATTTATTTATTTTAAATTTGTTGGTTTAAGGACTTTTCCTTAAAAGATAAAAACAAACTTCACGGCATAGTCAAAAAGTGCTCACAAGTCCCTTGTGTCTAACAGACAGGTTTGTGCTGAAAAAGGCCAAGTGTATCCTGAACCAGCCTCTCCACGTTCTGTCCTCTGAGTTTTCACTGATGCCCACAGGACAACGCTTCTATGTACCATCTCTCAGTGGTAGAGCGGTCGTTCTATAACCCGAAGTTTGGTAGTTCAATTCCCGCTCTCTCCACAGTTCATACTGTTGTTGTGTCCTTGGGCAAGACACTTAACCCACCTTGCCTCCAGTGGTGTTCCAGCTGTAACACTGGTGAATGGAACCTTAATGTAAGTCACGTTGGATAAAAGCGTCAGCTAAATGTAAATGTTTTTTTGTCTTTAACTGAGTAAACTTGGTTGTGGTTGGTGCTTAGCAAACAAAAATTGAAGGTATTCGTGGGTTATTCATTTGATGTCTTCATGCACTCTGTCTGGACTGATTGGTCTGACATGTATGTATTGTGTGTGATATTCTCTGAGGTAAAGCTGCGATGAATTGCCTTTGAAGGGATCATTAAAGTTATCTGAAGGCTGCCATTGGGTAACATGTTTGTTGGTTTAAAAGAATAAGCTAGTTTGCCATAGCTTTTCACAGACATCCCAACCTGCAAAAAGTAATTTCAGGGAGGTATCCCAAGCACCCCAAAAAAAAAAAGGATTTCACCACAGAACATGACTTTACTTGTATACCAAAATACAGCTGAATATAACAGAACAATGAAATGAATAACTATTTACATACACACCAAATTTATAAGACATACCACTTATAATACATACCACTTATAAGACAGGGGTACACTCGTGTAGTCTGCCATAAAATGTGTCTTATACTTTTTTTTTGTGTGGCACTCTCCCTCTGCCATTGTGCTCCTGTTTCTAGAGTGACATAACTGATTAATTTGGTTTGGGAGAAGAGATAAAAGCCCGCACACGCTGTCAATTGATTGGTTGATTTGCAGAAATAGGCCAATCAGGATGCTCGCTGTCTTACAAGCGCTTCGCACACACACACGCAAGGTCTCTCGCTCCCTCTCTGCCGTGCGCTAGCGCTACACGATTTGAAACACTCTCGCATGCGCGCTCTTGCTCGCTCGCTCTAGATTCCGGGAGATTTTAACCAAGCCTCTCCCATGGAACCTCTTAAATGGTCCTCGTGTAAGGGCGCCGCCATACGGCGATTTTACAGTGAAATACAGTGATATACCTCCGTCCACCAGAGGGCAGGCTCCAAAAGAGGAAATATAAGGAGAAACCCAATGGCGACTTTAAAAATCAAGTGTAAAAATCATGTTTACAGCCTGGTACAAAAGATGGCTCCGGTCTCTAGAGCTATGTTTTTACTACATGACAACTCTAGGGGGGGTGAATTTTTGATTATTACGTTGGTTTATGCTATCTGAAAACTATTGTTTTACTATGGAGTAAAAGCCGAACACCCGGCTGTAACGGCCATTTTATTGCCCATTCGTAATGACAATATTGGTGAATATGGGACCAAAGGGCGGATAACATCCATATTTATACAATCTATGATTTTAACTATTTTGCGGGCATCAGGGAGCCGCTATCAATATGCGGGAGACTCCCGCAACTTCCGGGAGACTTGGGATGTCTGTTTTGATGTGTTCAAGTGCCTTCGGACGCCACAGTTACAGAGTAATGAACGTGATGTTCTTAGTTTTTTGTGTTTTACGAGCCTGATAAATTAGGATTCACTGTTACAAACAAGTCAGTTTTAACGTTAGCTTCTTTTATTCTTTTAACAACGTCCTAATACTGTGAAATACTAAGGACACATGAATCCAGAGTACGGTTCTCTCTCGTACGGTTCAAACTCGGACAAGGTGTGAACTCCAGCTGCGAAGGCTCAATCAACCTATGAGTTTAATCAGAATAAAGTCTGCATGTAAACATTGCTGGTGTCCATTTGTAGAGTGACAATTTCCACTGGCTCAATCTGTGCTCACATTATTAACTTCTTCTAAATAGGCCCATTCTGCCTTGGATGAGTAAATGTAAAAGCCTGGACACACATCTACTAACCCTTCTGTAGGGGTTTCCATGATTCCAATATTTGACTTAAACTTTCATGTTGGATTGTGAAGCTTCAAATCCCCAAATGATCTGAGTCCAAGACAGACACTTTCGGTGGCAAGGCTACACTTTGGCTGTCTCAGTGCATCACTCGTTCATTTCATCCTTCAGTAAGACAAGCTTTGCCTTCTCAATCTCACTCAAATTCTCAGTTTCCCATAGCAGCGCTTCACTAAATATAGATAGCAGCACGTCCCTGTTACCATAGCGTTCACATTATTTTAAGACCTCAAGAACAAAAAGCCATGCCATTTTGTTGCTGTATACTTCTCTAATAAAAGGAACAGAATAGACTCAACATTTCAAACAAATAAAATGTGTACTTGAAATAGGGCATATTGGTTTGTCTCCACAGGAAGAAAAGTTATTTTAAATGTAGCATAAAATGTAGGGCTTAATGCAAATGATCAAATCAAATACACAGCTATTAATATTTGAGCCACAGAACACTAAAACATTTTGCTGAGAATATTGAAGTTGGTTAAAGAACGTTTTAGAGGAAGGATAGTAATGAATCATCATTTGGGAAAGTAATGAAGAAGGAAAGTGAGATGTGGGCTGATCAGAAACACATGACTGTGGACTGGACTGTTAAATTACATTGGTGCTTAATTTGTCTCACCACCAGAAGCCCCAGCTGCATGCAGAATTATATACATATATATCATATATCATATATAGAAGGAGGGGGGAACACCCTAAACATTCATTCATTTATTCATTCATCTTCTTCCGCTTATTGCATTTAAGGTCACTGTTGGCTAGAGTCTATATTAGGCCATTTGGGCCTGAGGGTACACCCTGGACAATGGCCAGTTAGTTGCATGGCTGACACTTAGAGAAGTAAACTGACAGACAGCCTTTCATTGTCACATTCATTCACTAGGAGCAGTTGAGCTGTACATGCATGTGTTCGGACAGTGGGAGGAAGTCCGAGTTCCTAGAGAACCTGTGGTAACACTGGGAGGACATGCAGACTCTAAAACAGAAAGACTGTTTATTGGCAATCCCAGGGATTAAACCCACAACCCTGAACAACTGCTACTAAATCACAGGCCTAATTTTTATGTTAAATTCAACTGCTGCCCATTCACAAAAACAATAAATACAAATTGATGCATATCCGCCCCATGCGACTGGCGTTACTCTTAAAGGCCCACACTGACAGACAACATATGGGCAACTTACATTCACCACTTCAACTATACATGTATTTCATTGGACAGAGGGAGGACATCCAGCCATAATCGGGGGGACACTAAGTCCCTCACAATAAACCCAAGAACTTTGTAAGTGCTAACCACTGGAGCACTGGTTCCCAAAGTGGGGGTCGCGACCCCCCGGGGGGTCGCGGAGTGGTGGGCGGGGGGTCGCAAGATGATTTCCAGAATTTTTTTTTTTTTATGAATTTTTTTATTTTTTTTATTTATTTTTTTTTATGAAATTTTTTTTTTATTTTAAAAGGTTGTAATGATGCGAGTATACATTTAGGATAATTAAAATAAACTGAAAGTAAAACTTTGTAAAACTTTGTTTGCTCCGATTAATTATGACAGTTAAGTGATGGCTTGTTGCCAAGTCCATGGCTACTTTTAAAGTCCATTTTGGGTAAAAAGCATAGTATAATAAAATAAGCCAAACAAGTCTTCATGTTAAGAATGAATAAGAATGAATAGTACACAAACATTTCTAAAACTGTCTTTCTTTATTTTTTTTTTATTTTTTTAATAAAACATTCATTAATTATTTTATGATAAACATACTGTCTTAAGTGCACCCCTTTATAATCATAAATTTAATAATAATAGCTAAATAAATACATTCCAAAAATAAATACAATAGGTTTAAATAATAATAATTAGCATGTGGGCTACATGCATTTAGCGGCGGGGGGGGGGGGTCTGAAAAGTTTGGGAACCCCTGCACTGGAGAGTAAACATGACTTATTTTAAGTTGCCTTTATAACTCCCTTCAGTAGCTCAGTCATCCTCGGTGCTCTCTTGAAAGCAGTGTGCAGCATTTGCTCTTTCTTCTCTGTATCATGGTGAATGGCAACTGTTAACTATGATGAGTTGGATGAGTTGTAGAGCCCCGTTAACATCTTCCTCTGTACTGTATCTTTGTGGGTTGTGGACTTGCCAACGATGAGGATGTATTAGTCACACACATGTTGCACTCACATTCTTGAATGGATGCCAGTGTTCCACTGAATAGCTCTCAGAAATATTGAGTGGAAAAAAGCTCAGAAGCAGCTATTCCTCTTTTCACTGAGGATTGTGTTCTCTGGCCTGCTTTACCTTTTTAGAACACTAAATGCAAGGATTTGCTCATGTTCAAAAACAGCCCAACACTGAGATTAACTCTGGCAGATAGAATAGACAGATTAAAGGAGATAAAGAGATTTAGTAGATAAAAATGATAGAACAAAACACAACCAAAGAAAGATAGGAATGTCTCCTGTATGTGATCTTATTAAGAGATGGATGATATGTTAAGATAATCAGTATTTTAAAGAGAAGTAGTATTAAAGGAGGGTCTTTTCATTCAAAATAGTCGATAGGAGATAGGCTTACCTTGCTATATGTATATATGCTATTGCTATATTGCTGAATGGCACTGGGTCCACATAATAAGTTTTAGATGAGCTTCAACTAAAACTAAAAGCTACGGGTTGCTCTGAGGCTTGTTTCACCTTCACTGAATCAAAAAACTCTCACCTTCTCTCACTGAGGGGTGCACAGAAAATATTTTATCTAATGACTAATTCACCTCCTGAAAAAAATTAAGAAAGTTTTCTGTCAGTCTACGTTACTTTTGGCTCTAATAACCGACAACCGTCCACAGTGCACCCCACCTCTCGCTGCAGGATAAGAAAGCTCAGAAATGACGAGGCTCTGTGAAACTATTTTAGGTTTATAACCTGTGTAACTTTTAGCCAGAAGAGGGCGCAGATGCCTCTCTGTCCATCCTTACTGACGGGCGCTATGTTTGTCTACCAGTCGAGACGTTTAAGATGGCATGTTTGGAAGAAAGAACATGTCTTCTGAAACAGTAGGTCATTTTAGTGTATTTTGTCCAAATGAGGGTACTGTGTCAGTGAGATTCAGTTTTACTACTACATCAAAATTATTTTGAGAATATATATACTTTTGAGCTAAGTGACGTGGTGCAACTTTAAGGTACTTAAAAGGAGTAAAAAATAAATAAAGAAAGAATAGTTATCATTTTGGAAATATGGCAAAAGCCCATTGGAGCGTCTGTACACACCTGCAAAAAAAAAAAAAATAGATAATATGCCATCTTATTAATAATAAAAGAAATATTTATATTACTATCTTATTTACATACACAGCACATAAATTGCAGTAAATACATGGCAGTAACATGCTTATAGTGGATTGTTTTGTTTATTTTTTTGTGTAAATGGGACAGAGGCAGAGAGAGAGTGATATCCTTGGACAGAATTACCACAAATAAGCTGGACTCTCTGTGTAAGGAGGGCCACTGATTCGTCACTGCCAGCCCCACTAATGAGCCAGCACAGACAGGTAGTCAGGTCTTTGTGCCTCCGCTGTCTTCAGTGATGAGCTCCGACGTGTCCTGCAGCCTCGAGGATAACTGCAGCCTGCCTCTAATACCTCTCAGCTCAGTTCAGCGCTTACACCCACTTTAGCTAATTTAGGCCTGAGAACGACGCAGAGGAGGAAGGTTGAGATGTTGTGTACCGGCACGTCTCGACCAAATATTCACTTCCAAGTTTAGATGTGCCAAGAGATTCAGTGAGGCTTTTAAATGAGTCCTTAGGTTGAACTTCTCTTTAGCATGTGGGAGCAACAACTCTTTTGGGCTTTAAACACTGGTGTAGCATGTAAATGAACTGATGAGTGTATAGTCTAATAAGATTTTATGATGTGACATAACTTGGAATTAACTTCTTACACTTTCAGAAAACACACATGACTTTAAAAGTATAATGGCTATTATAAAGTATTCTTTCTGTAATAGGGCAAGAATTATTGTAATAGGACATGTTTATTATCATCTTAAGTGTTTGTGTGCAGCATATGCATGTTTGTGGCAGCTCAGCGTGAGCATGACAACTACACATGTAAATACACTGGACAACAAACACGTAGTGACTCACGCTGAGCACATATTGAATTTTAGAAAGAGAGAACAAAAAGGAACACTTTCCAGGCGATTCACAAAACATTGGATGATTAAAAAGTGTTCTTGGCTTCTACTAAAAGTGTCTATTCTTAAAACTGGCAAGCACTGGCTATGTCCAAAACCACCCCTAATGACAATATGGTGCACTAGCAGTTACACCGTTTATTACTACTCCATGCATAGCAATGTATCATCAAGCTCTCTGATCGAATATGTTATGTATTATTCTGTAGACGTAATATGCATAGTATATTAAGTCTCTTTAAAGTGTAATATTGCTAAATTCCTTGATGTAATGGTGGAGTGTTTACAGACTCAAGGTGGTAAATAATTGATTTGGTCAAAAGCTGACTTTGGAAATGAACATAGCATCTTTACATTTCAGGTCAAATTTGAATCCATTAGAAATTTCTCTGTGATAAGGTATAATAGTGCATCTGGAAAGTATTGACAGCACTTCACTTTTTCCGCTTTTTGTTATGTTACAGCCTTTTTCCAAAATGGATTAAATGTATTGTTTTCCTTAACATTTTATAAACAATACCCCATAATGACAATGTGTAAAAGTCTTTGCAAATTTACAAAAAAAATTAAATACAAAAAAATAAAAAATGCACATTAACAGCTTTTTCCATGACACTACAAATTGAGCTCAGGTACATCCTTTTTCCACTGATCATACTTGAGATGCTTCTACAACTTGGTGGGAGTCCACCTGGGGTAAATTCAGTTGATTGGACACGTGGGAAGGCACACACCTGTTTATATAAGGTCCCACAGTTAACAGTGCAGGACGGAGACAAACATGTCCAGTTGTCTGTAGACCTCCGAGACAGGATGGTATCAAGGCACAGATCTGGGGAGCAGCATTGAATGTTCCTATGAGCACAGTGGCCTCCATCATCTGTAAAAGGAAAAAGTTTGGAAGCACCAAGACTCTTCCTAGAGCTGGCAGCCCGGCCAAACTGAGCAATCGGGGGAGAAGGGCCTTAGTCAGGGAGGTGACCAGGAACCCGATGGTCACTCAGGCTCAGAGTGTCTCTGTGGAGAGAGGAGAACCTTCCAGAAGAACAACCATCTCTGCACCAATCAGGCCTGTATCATAGAGTCCTGCAGAGATGGTTGTTAAAAGCGTTGTCCCGCTGGAGTTCTGTCTGAGTGACCATCGGGTTTGTGGCATCTCAAAGATCAGTGGAAAAAGATGAATCTGAGCTCAATTTTGAGTGTCATGGCAAAGGCTGTGAATACTTATGTACATGTAATGTACATTTTTTTTATATACATTTTAAAAAAGATTTCAAACAAATTTCTTTCACATTGTCATTATGGAGTATAGTTTGTGGAATGAAGCGGTGTGAACACTGTATAGCATTACGTTTCATATTGTGAGCCCTTTCACAGTTCTTCTGAAAATGGGATGCTTATTGTTGTCTTTCTCCAGGAATGTGTAGTTGGCGTAATAGCATTGCAGAATGCAGGGTTATGATGCTACTATTTATGCAGGAAACATGGTGAGTTGTCATGGTGATGACGGAAATGTTTGCAGTAATAGAACTCAATAGACCCACTATCCATGTTGTCGAATGTAACATCCAGCCACATGTGTCATTTTACCACCGCAAATAAATTCTCTAGGGACCGCTTCTTCGACCCATGAGGTTGTTTTTTTCCTCCAATGGTACAGATTTAATGACCATATGATTTGTAAGGTTAAAATAAAGATATACCAAGTCTTAAATCCCTTTCCCACATCCAGTCTTACCCAGCATTTTACCGTGACAGGGTGCCAAAACCGATTTCCCAGAATATCTGTTCTGGCAATATCCCAGACCCAGACCTCATAACATTACAGATCATTTCCAGGAAAGGCTGTGCTGTGAATGAGATTGTCTCTGCATTATTATTTTGTACTTTTTTAATTTAAGACATTACTATTTAAATAACTCAACAAGCCCTCAGCCTCAACTGTTTCTTGCAAGTGTAAAAAAGGCTGACTAGAATGCATTTGAAGAATGAAAAGTAGAAATACATACGTATATACATAATACAAAATGTTGTTGTTAAAACCTACTTATTGCATGCATTAGAGGTAAATCACAGCTCATGAATAGTTTCAAGAGTTTTGAATCCTTCAGGCACCGCAAAAATGCACAAGAAATTCCACTATAGCATTTTGTATAACTTCTCTACTCTATGTTTTGGCAGAAGTGATGTGCTATGGGCCCCCAAGATGTTTTACAGCCCATAAATCCTGGATATTTGGACAGTTAGCCACCAAGTGCATCCTGCGGGGAGGCGAGCAGATTTGTGTTTTGTGCTTCCTCACCCTGGGAGCCAAGAAGACATGATAAATCTTCCCAAAAGAACAAATACATCAAAAGACTGACTATGGCAAGTACACACGCACACTCTGGGTTCTATGTTGGAAACACATGGTGGATGCTAGAGAGCATGCGTTCACACCCTGTGGCTGTAAATATGAGCTGAGGGATGAGATGATTGACACACTGCACGGCTGTGACTGATGATACTTTAAAACGCTTTTTGGGCACCATTGACAAAAGATGCTGTTTGGTTCATCTACTCTTAACACTCTTTGATTTGATTGATGAAGCCGCACCTGGCATGCCTCACTGCAGCTCATTCATACTTGCTGCTATCAATCTCAATGGAGCACAAATGCTTAGCCTTTGGACAGCGCTTTCAATTAAATGATTTGAAGATAAATATTGACTCTAAGTGTCAGCCTTCATATCATGTGCAGATACAGGAAGGTGCCCTATGAAGTAGTGTATAATAACGTCAAAATCACACTTTTGGAACAGAACCCGGTGGAAGGGTTCTATGGAAGTTTAGCACTGCTAAAAAAAAGCACATTTGTGTTGAACATCCACAGTAGACAACATTGTATCCCTTTGAGGCACCATCGCTGTGTATGGGGAGCAGATATTGCAATTTTACAATTTTACTAACAAATTCTTTTATAAAAGCAAAATACCACTCAGGCCACCAGCTATTGCCATTTCATTCAAGTTTAGTATGTCAATAGTTTTATTCAAGAAACACATTAAAGATATGAAATAACACATTCCTACTTTTGAGTGTATCCTAAATTTATCCACTTGTGGTGCACCTTAGTTCAGGCCAAACAGTATGACCTATAATGTCTATAATGTTTTGTAATTACACATGCTATAGTGACATATTGTTCATATCACAACAGAATGCACTAAGCCTATAGTGTGTAGAGTGTTCCAAACATTTCCCTCCACTTAGCCCCATTAGGGGTCGCAGTGACTGGAGCCTATCCCAGCAGCTTTGGGCCTGAGGCGGGGTAATGATTAACTGGACAAGGTGACAGACAACCATTCACCTTCTCACATTCATTCACTAGGGACACTTTACAGTTGTCAATTGACTAATATGTGCATGTCTTTGGGCGGTGGGAGAGTTTGTAGAGTGTGTGACTAGTTAATTTGATTACATGTTGTATCTCAAAGGTCCACAGTCTTCGGGGGAATAAGGAGATTATTGTCTTTGAACGGTGACGCCATAGCAGCTCTCAACAGAACGTACAGTATGTTGGGTCTAACTAGCGCTGTATATTTACTACGTATTGGGTGCATCATTATCTAATCAGTTTGAGGTGTAAATCAAATGTTGTGGTGGAGTTTTGGGAATGTTCTCTTACCTATTATTATTTTCTTCCCAAATAGAAATGCAAACCAATTCCTACCATCTGCAACTTAACCTATGCACAGACATCCTCCAATCTTATTATTGTCTACAACCGTTTAATCTTTAATGCAAATATTGAATCATACATTCACATATCAGCATCTAAATGTATATGAGCTCTGGTCAGGAAAATCATCAGAATGGACTTGTTGTTTTTTAGTCATTGAAGACGACATGGCCATATGGAGTTCTTTCCACAGGATTCTGTTCAGATGAATTAAACCAACATTAATCAAACAAGGCAATCATATTTGTCCAGTTTGGTTTAGTCTCCGTTTCTTGTTCTCAGTGAAAGGAGTGAGCCCAGTGCCATGTTCTGAAGCTGTAGCCCATCTGCTTTTTGTTCAGGGCTGGCCATCTGCAGACCTCAGCTGTAGCAAGTGCCCTCAACAAGACATTTTGCCTCGAGAACTGCAGCTCACTGGAGAGTCATTTTTTGGCAAACCTTTGTAAACCGTAATGATGGTTATGGTAAAAATTCCATTAGATCAGGTGCTGCTGAAATTGTAAGACCATTCCATTTAGCACCAATAGTCAAGTCAGCCAGCTTCCAAATGCTAGAATCACCATTAGCAGGTGTCTGGCTGTAGAGATATTTGCATTCATGAGTAGTTTTAATATAAACTGATGAAGTGGCCAGAGTCTATATCACATATTGGTTTGTACTTGAAACATAGCTAGACTTAATCTTCTCCATTTTCTGTCCACAGCTGTTTAAATGTTTAGTCCTCATGTTCATATTGAAACAGTCTGTGCTGGTATTATCCCTCCATGTCTCTGTATTCTGGCTCCTCCTGGATACACAAAGCACTGAGGGATCTGTGTGTCCTAAAGAGCACTAAAAGCCTGTAAAGTTTTATGAATATTTAATTCCAACATATATTCCCCTTGCTCTGCATTAAAACAAGCCATCATCATAATGGATCACTGCGCCCACTTGTTAAGAGACACTAAAAATATACAGTTTTTTCTGAACCTGATGCAGAGTAAAAAAAAGTGTAAATACACTTCTATCTTGGTTAATTGAGAACCTGTAGATCTGCTGCATTTGTTCTATCCATCTAGTCATCATCATCTAGTCACTTAGCGGTCATCCTGGCATCTGTCTGTATGAATTGGCCACACATACATACACACACACACACACACACACACACACACACACACACACACACACACACACACACACACACACACACACACACACACACACACACACACACACACACACACATACACACATACACACACTCACACACACACACACACTCAAGTGGTATCATAAATGTTAGTACCTCTTCTGTGGGCAGATGTTATCATCATGAAACATAAACACATCATAGGGTTATATGCATAGACATATATATAGGTAGACGCCGCATCAAACGCTACTGCCTATTGGCACGAACGAGCCGTGGAGCCGCCATCTTGGACCGGTCGTCAGCCCCACTCAGTGTAACTTGTTTGCCAGGTGCAATGAGCTGTCAGCGCATTTATTCAATAATTTCTCACCGAATACCCAACTAATTTTGACGCGGGCTTTTTTGCTGCAAAGGTCACTCATGTAGCTATGATACAGGACACATTGTTCAGCGTATTTTAATATTCATAGTAGGCTTAACAGTTATATAATATTCTGATAAAAGATATAAAGTAATCAGACGTTCAAAATCTAAATATGTGATTTAGGATATAAGGTAATTTATAAACCACACACTATAAATATGATAAAGAAGCAGAAACAGATAGTAACAGAAAAACATTTTAATATTTTGTAGAAACAATTTATAATGATTTTGACTAACTCTCTCTCTCTCTCTCTCTCACACACACACACACACTCTCACACACACACACACACTTCTCTCTCTCTATCACATACACACACACACAAACATGGCATCCAACATTAGTGAAACACAGCCATATTTAGCCTGGTCTCCCTGGCTTCTTCTCTCCAGCATATCCAGCATCATCTTGTTCAGGCCAGGTTTGGAATCCACTGAACGCAGCCACCTGTAAAAAAAATTGAGAAGAAGCTTTTCAGTGTGTTTGCATTAATAATTTCCTAAAAATAAATTCGGACAACATTAAGCCTACCATTGTATGTGGATGTGGGAGGGGAAAATGTCGAGTCTCTCTGAGGTATTTGTATACCTTTGGACCATGTAGATGCAGCGTGAGCGCAGACTCTCTGTAGTCCTTTGTGTATTCGTGGCCTTGCTTTGCCATGAGGTCTAACTGAAGATCTGAAATGTTATGATTTAAAATGAATAAGTCCCCTTCAGATAATAAATAAAGAGTTTAATAAGAGTAAGAATAAAATGTACATGAATTTCAAAGTGTTAATTGTGTCTTACCAGAGTAGAATTCAAGCTTCTCTTTGAGCTCTTCATTAATGAGGTTCTTTTCCTCAAATCCCCAAAAGACTCTTTACTGTGGTTTTGCCCTCTTTTCTCTGGCCATGGAATTCTTCTTCTCTCGCTCTAGATGTTCCACTCTTGCCAAGGCTTCAGTGAGTTTGGTCTTAAGAGCGGTAGGAGAAGCAGGCTAGGCATAGCCACGATCCTAATAGAAAGAGGGATGAACATGGTTTGAGTAATGTTTCACTTCAAAAACATTATTTTGACACCACTAGTTTAATGCCCACATTCTTTCTTATAGTCATCACATGTCAAAGCCACTACCAGCACTGTGTGTGTGTGTGTGTACCAGTAATGCATGTTCAATGTGTCTTAAATTGTGTTTGTATGGGTTTATTTGTGAGCGTGTTTAATATGAGTGGAAGCAAAAAAGTGAGATTTGAATATGTCCAGAGAACATTATGATATGATGTTTAAAGTAGAAATATTCACATCATTAGCTGAGGTGTGGGCTTGAGGTTGCCGTTTCCTGGAAATCCTGAGAGGCCATGGACAGGCTTTCTTCAGCTCTTCTGGAGGTAGAAGTAGCCCTGCCCTTTTCCAACTAAAATGATGAAGCATAATATATAATGCAATACATATAAAGGTATAAGCATCTTACCCTGCCATGTGATTGATAATTTACATTTATGAACATTCACATTTATGAATGCTAATAGTTTTATGAGGATACACCTACTCTTTGGAGGTGAACTGGAAAGCTGAAGACGGTTGGAATAACACCATCTTGGAGTCGGACAATCTGACCCGTTCTATCAAAATCATCATTCTTAAAATGAGAGCAAAGTACTGTTGTATCACTTGCATGAAATCCTTCTCTCCTCAAAGCCACTTCCCACTTCTTCCTCACATCTTTGTCCTTATAGGCACTTAACGTTACCTAACGCTAAAAAAAGTTTCAGTGCATCTAACAAGTGCTTTGAACTTTTTCCTATCTGAATAGTAAGTTATGTGGAAAACACTTGAGTTGAGGGAGGGAGATACATAGTCTAGCTAACGTTAGCTAGCTACGATTTCAGTACAGTACTATCAAAGATCCTTGCTCCTTCTCAATTCTGTGGATTTAAGGACAAAATACAACCCAAAGTACAATAGTAATGTTAAATCTTACTTGTGAAAAGTAACCCCCTGAGCCCTATTTGCGATGGTCCGCCGATTAGAACATAAAAATGCTGCACAGTGCTCTGGCATCTTAACTGCTGCTATTCAACGAAACTATGAGAGTACGACCGGTTCAAGATGGCGGCCGCAAATCTCGTCGTGCAGCGGCCAATAGGGCGTCTACCTATATATATGTCTATGGTTATATGCATGTATACAGTACATACGTTTGGCGCCACAAAACTGTCACATGACTTCAACCCTCTGCATTTTCCCATTCCCTAATCAAGAATAATTGTAGGTCAAAGGAGATGTCAAAACACATTTAATTACGTTTAGTGTGAATATGTTATCTGTATTTTCTATTTAGTCTAAAATGTGAAGCATAAGCAGGGCTTATGATATATTCTGCAACAACTGAAACATTGAAACAAAAAAGCTGTAATGTGTGTAAGCACAACACTCTAGTGTGAGCAGATGGTATTTTTAAAGTCAGCATCACTCCAGTCACTCCAGTCATGCATAAGACCCAGCACTGCCTCTTACTCCTGGTGACATCTGTAAAAACACAGCCACATTTGCCACTCTGTAAACAGCCAACTATATTGGCTAATATTTCATTAAAGAACAAAATAAAAAGACTAGATAATATTGGGACGTAAGTACTGGCAAGGAACCAAGATACACCATTGATTTTCCAACTCACTTCAGACTGAAACATAGGTCAAACTTTTTGTGAAGAAGGTGCTGTACCAACATAGTGTAAAGGCGTTGGTCCTGGAGGTGCATATTATGTCATATTTTACAGTAATGTGTTGAGCCACATTTCTAAACAGTTTAAATTTAGTTAAAATTAAGCTGAAGATATCTGCTGTAATGAGAACAGAGGATGATGGGATAGAGAGGGCAGCACTGGGTGCCTGCACTAGTTGCTCACTGTTCCATCCCACTGTTCTGTGGAGTATGTCGTATGAAGTTTATATCCTGTGCGCTGTACATTGCCCACATGGGTGCCCTCTGGTCCATGCAATTACGCCAGATCAGCAGTTCTGAAGAATGTGCTGCAGTTCTTTGTTCTATTGTAACGT
Source organism: Perccottus glenii (assembly GCA_024416835.2). Taxonomy (NCBI): domain Eukaryota; kingdom Metazoa; phylum Chordata; class Actinopteri; order Gobiiformes; family Odontobutidae; genus Perccottus; species Perccottus glenii. Next base: position 26,795,863 of record CM044552.2, on the reverse strand, counting down.
TAACACGGCTGCTGCAGCTGTTTGTGACTGTTCTCACATTTGATTAAATATAAATTCAATGGGTTCTATGGAAGGCAGTAACCCAGCAGTATTGCAGCATGTTTCACCATCAAGAGACAATATTATAATTATACCTTGGAACATGGCACCACATATATAATGCCCCTGTCAATTACTACAATTCAAACGCATGATAAAGGTTGGTATGTTGTCATAGAAAAGCTTAGTGTCATTCATTTTTCCTTCACTATACCTTCACTATACCTACTCTCGCATTGTGCATCTGCGTATTCCCCTGAAGGAATGTGTGGGGGAAGGTGTGGCCCGGGGAACAGATGTGCTCCAGTGGGGGCCTCCGTTCAGTCTGATCACACTCTGTGCTGTGCAAGGCAAGTGGCTGCTCGTGCTAAGCCTCTTAACATCGATTCTAATGCCACTGGGCAAGAGCTTCTGGGCCGTGTCAAACAAGCGTGTGCTCATGTGACCAGTGCCTCTGTCTATTTATGCACAACTGCAACTACAGATAGGGAAATGTGTGTGTGGTCCTTTAGAGATATTAAAACATTTACATTTAGTCATTTAGCAGACACCTTTATCCAAAGGGACTTACATTCACCAGTGTTACAGCTGAAACACCACTGGAGGCAAGGAGGGTTAAGTTTCTTGCCCAAGGACACAAAAACAGCATGAACTGTGGGGAATTGAACCGCCAACCTTTCGGTTACAGGATGACCGCTCTACCACTGAGCCATTGCGTGGTGCAATATAGAGAAGTACGAAGCAGAGTAAGTTTGCATTTAACACATGCCTGTATTCAGGACACGTGTATAAACTGTTTATAGAGACACATGTGTCCAATAGATTTACTAACAAAAAGGTGATAGGTTTTTGATGAAGTTAAGATTAAGTTTGTGATTATAAATATGTGGTTAAAATGAAAATGCATGCTTGTTAACTTCTAATTGTATTCATAAAATAATGTAATGATATACAGTAGCTCCAACACCTTTGGTCTGACCTTTGACACAGCATTGTACATATAGTGATCTACAGTAGTACAGAAGTTAGAGGTGAACATTATTCAAATGTTTAATAAAACTCCAAGTGTGTATATTTATAACTGTGTTTCTTTCTTTTCAACGGTTATCATTAAAAAAAAGCTTGTACCAGACATTTCTGTCTCAAATTTAGATACTACCAAACAGGCAATCTACTCACATAGATAAGTGTGATGCTGAGATCTGGACTGTACACAGATTTGTGAGCAGAAGATGAGATGTGCAAAGGTACAGAGTTTTTAGACCGTGCTGGTGGGTTATAAACAATGCATTTTATCATAAAAGCTGGAAGCCCCTGGATCCAACTTTGGACAAGTCTGCCTTAAACAGGTAATGGCCCTAATGTGCTTGACAAAATTATGATTAGTCAAATATTTGTACTGTCCTTTAATGGCTAATATACTGTTTGGGTCACACTCAGTAGAAGGGCTTTGTGTTTTAACATTGACACAGTCAGTGATGCTTTTACACAGCAGCGCTAAAATCACTCAATAATACTCTAAGTCAATTGAACAGAGACTGCTCATATACTTTGCGTCTGTGTGGTGAGCCTTCGGTGTGTTTGCTGCAGAGTTCAGTCTCCAATTTGCTTCCCTTTTTGTCAGCGCTCTATTGTTCGCAGACAGGGTCTCCAGCTGAGCCCCACAAGCTGCTCTTTCTGCCCGCTCCCCCTGCCCTCCTTAACAAACCTTCTTCTCATTTATTTATTCTTTCACCTCACCCGCAGAAGCGCTGTTAGCCCTTGTACCTAACGAGAGGAAGCACATAACAAGGAGAAAGTATCACAACGGGAACCAGTTGCACTTATTTTTGGAAGGAAAGAGGCTTAACGGATCAAGTTTATTCTTAGTAGCCTGGACATTTTACATTTTGGAGTATCATAGAGCCGACTACGCAGTGTGGGACTGCAATCTGACCTACAGCAAACTGCTCCAAGTAACAAGATAAATATATAGGCAAGGCAATTTTATCTAGTATATAGCACAATTCATACACTGCGTAACACAAAGTGCTTTACAGGAATAAAAGACAGTTTACAAGATTTAGATTAAGAAACATAAAAAAAAAAATTAAACATTTTTAAAGAATAGTGCAGATAAAAAACTCTTTAGGTTGTAATGTAGGCAGAGCTAAAGAGGAAGGTTTTTATAGGATCTGCAGAGTTGCTTGATATTCTATTTCATCAGAACAACATTTCTTATAACATGTCAGTGTATGCTCGAGTATGAGTCCAAACCTCTGTGAAAATGTGCCTATAAGAGTTTGTGGCTACACTGTACAGTACACCATGTCATACTAGAATGTTTATTTATAAGAGCTGTAAACATATGCCAATGCTAATAACTAGATATTCATAAATAACTATGCGAAGCTCAAGCCTACGTTCAAAGTGGAAGACTCCTTCCTCTCATCTCCTACCACTCTTCTTTCTCTCACCATCCTCCTCTCTCTCTCAGCCAATCATTTAGCAGTCAGAATTTAAAGCACCAGTCTGGTTCTGCCCCATCACCAGTGGATCCATCCACCACCAGTGTCTGGGCTCCTGGGGGGAGATCTCCAAAAATAAACTCTTTTTCCTTTCATCGCATCACACAGCGTCTCTACCTGCCGTAGATCTATTAATACATTATTCAAATTGCATCATTCCTTTGTGTGCTCTCTTTGTTGACGTTGTAGTTAGCCTCTTAGCTATTGTTCGATCTAAAGCATAGACCTAACATGGCAGTACAGAGTGTGCAGTGGTTAGCACGCTCGCCTCTCTGCAACAAGGTCCAGGGTTTGACTCCCTCAGGGGGTCGAGGTCCTGGGTGGAGTTTGCCTGTTCTCCCCATGCTTGGGTGGGTTTCCTCCAGGTACTCCAGTTTCCTCCATTAACATAAAAAAATGTTGTGTGGCTGCTGACTATGAATTTTCCCACAGGGATAATAGAGGGATAATGAAAAATAAAAAGATAGAAAAGCACTCCAATGCATCCATAAATTCTTTAATGCTTCATGAATCAGAGCTAGAGTGTGTATTATTTAAATTATGCTATTTATTATTTAATTATTTGCTTTCACAGTTGCAGACTTGTCAATAAAACAGTTGATATCATAGAACATAGGATACAAAGGAAGGTAAATTAAAATGATTTACCCTGGAGCCTCTTTGTCTGCTCTGTTGTGATTATTATTAAACATAAAGCACTGGTCCAAAAGGTCACGTTGTGGTACAAGGTAAAGTCAGTTCTAATAGTGCATATTACACTGCAACATAAATGATTGTGAAACGTATTAGTTTGTTTCCCTTGTTTTGCCCCTGACCCTTTGTCTCTCGTCATGGCACATTATAAATCAGCACATGCTCAGCCCACAAGCCCTGACTGCTTTAACCTGTCAGACTCAAGCTTTACTGTGTGGGGCTCGGGGATTCCTCCGCTCCGCCCAGCACACGCCAGGTTAGACTCATATCATGTTTCAAACCATTAGCAGCAAAGCCTGAGCAGCAGGAACGGAACGTGGAGGGCCGGAGGAAAGGACATCCATCATGGTCCCTCTCAGCGCCACATCACCCAAACACTCAGCAGCAAGCGGGGAGTGAGGCAAGGATAAGGGTGGGTGACGCTCACACCCAGGTGGGGGTCTGAGGGGGATGGAGGAGTGAGACGGAGCCAGAGGAGGCCTGTGGGTTATGCCATTAGACCGCAGTGTGTGACAGCTTCAGGACTAAACAAATGTGGAATGTGTGGCAGAGCTGATGGAAGAGCATAGAGATGGACAAGAGAAAAACATACTGTCAGAGAAAGTGTGATACTGTGGTCGTCCGTTCAGGAGGCATCAGATGAAGGAGTGATGATAAAGTTTAACCGTTTATATAGCAGGGAAATGTTATACTTTCATCCATCTAGTTTTTCATTTATTCATCCAAGATTAGATTGGAGTTATCCTTGGCCCTGAATCGGTACAAATGTAACCCACTAACAATCTAATTGTATGTTAATTATCTATTTACTTTTTTTGTATAAATGATTATGATTTAGTATAGAGTATGTCTCACGTGAAACACATTATTTACTAAATGGGATTGAAAAATCATTTCAGATTAATGTATAATGCCGGGGTCATCAACTAAATTTGCTCAAGGGTCAGCTTGTTTATTCACGATGCTGTGGGGGGCCAGAATTCCATACTAAAATATAAAAATGAACAAATACCTATTCTTTTTTTATTTTATTCGATTTTTTTACTGTTAAATACTTTTTCTTGTTTTTCTTTTTTGACTGAAAACTTGTGACTTTAAATGTGGGATTTATAAAACTGTGCGTACCATGCCAATCCTGGTGTACGCGTAACCACCTGTTGATGATTATAGGACTGAAACTGGCGTGATTTTAATGAAACACCTCTAAATAGTCACTGTTCAGCTGGACTCACCCACAGAGAGTCCAGAACAGACTTTGATTAAAGTCAGAGTCAGTTCCAACCCCTTAACGGATTCTAAATTTAATCTTGCGTATATTTACACCACCTCCTGACCTAGCGTGTGTTTGAGTGTACCGTATGCCCACGTTCAAACTGAAAAACGCCAAAGATTGCTTGGAAATGGTCGTACACCCAATTTTTTGCAGAATGCACCTTTGATAAATTCTTTCTGTTCTCAACCAGTGACGGGACATTTCCGGTACTTTTTGTCTGTTTTGGAGAGAGTAAAGCTCAGCCTCAGATGTTTTTTGTTGCGTACTTATTAAGTTCTGCTTGTTAATACTCCTTGTTATGTCTGCAAAGTTTAAGATTGTGTTGATATTGAGCACATCCACCCACTGAACTGACTGACAGTGACGGGAGTGAGGGAGGTGTGTGTTTCGCCCTGAGGCCGTCCCGAGGAGTATCGTGGACTGTCCTCAGGACACTTTTAGTGTGGAGTCCTGTTGGGGGGCAGGATTTGGCCCCCGGGCCATGCAAAAAATCATAGCTGACTCACTGCTTATTATGGAAAAGTGATTGGTGATTTTGTCTTTTCACAGTGACACAATATTATGTAATGAATGAAATAGAAGTTAAATAACAAATTAGTTCAATAGTCTTCATGCAAATGTGTATATTAAACATAAACATAATTGACTGCGAACAAATTCTAATTACAAAGTACAAACTAAAGGTTAGAATGCAGTTCGGGATTCGATGTGTAAACTTTTGTGGCACATTTATAAAAGACTTTATTCAATTCTCATAATATATACATTGTTTCATAGCCTGACAGAGGGTCCAAGGACAAAGGGTGCTTCCACAATATCTTATAATGTCTTATAATGTCTTATGGATACATAAATCTGATATTTTCACAAAACACCCAAAATCTATGTTGTACATTAAACTTAGCACTATTCGACTGAATTGTGGTTGAATTAGTTCCAAAAGTGACATGACTTGAGGACACAGTGCTGCTCCCAGTGCCATTAAAACAGAGTGTGAGCAGGGCATGCTGGGTAAAAGAGTGCTCTTCAAACTGCCTTCACACTGTTCACTCTCAGATTTAAAGTCAGTTAGCATGCATACAAGCTGCTGCTGTAATTAAGTCCTAATTCCTTCGGGGGAGGTGGCTGTTGACTCTTGTAAATACTTGTTCACTACAGCATGTTTGTAATATGGTAGCCCATAAAAAAATCTGAGCTGTGGTCTGCTGGTAGGTACAAAAGTAAAACTCCGCATATGTGATAGGTGGAATAACAAAGTCAGGTGAGAGTGTTAATTCTCAATATATATAAAGAGGATTAGACAGGTGTCATAATTTGGCAAGTAATGGGATGGTAATAAGGTGACCAGATGAGATTGGCTGAAATTCGGGACGGGGGTATTTGCTTTTAAAGAAGGACGAGACCAACGTGTTAGTCTGTACAGTCGCGGTGTTGGTACAGTGTAATTTGCAGCTAGCATGCAGCCTAACATCTGCCTCCCCTTCGTGAGAAACACCAAACTCTTTCCTACACACTTTGCAGAACGCTTTACTTTCATCGCTTAAGGCTGTAGCTATCCATGGATACTTCCTCACCCACTCCTCCCGGTACCTGCAGAGGCCTTTTTGCTTTTTAGCAGCATGTTGGGGTTCCTGTACACCAGCCATGTCAACGGAATGAATGAAAATGAGCTTATCAAAAATCTAAATTTGCGCCTAGCCGCAATAATAAGTTTTATTATTTTTTTTTAAACTTAAAATGCTGCAGTCAATGAGCAGCCGGCAGCGGCGGGGGATGGTTGCAGGACGGCTCAACCTCCTCAGACAGTTTTTATTCAATTCAATTTATTAAATAATTATTATTTTTAATGTTTATCAGACAATAACTTCTCAAGCTTTTGCTATAGTATAATTTTCAGGACAATTAGGGCCAGATTCGGGATTCGGGACAACAGTGTAGATTTCAGGACTGTCCCGAATTTTTCGGGACGTCTGGTCACCCTAGATGGTAACATGACTGATGGTTAGTTGTAGGGGCCAATCAAAATGACATTTAGGCTGCACAATAATTTCAATGATTTCAATGCATTGTATTTTCTGGTTAAAAGTTACATAAAGTAGCTTTAACCAAACTACTACTCATAACCATTTTTTCTTCCCAACTGCTTCCCTCTTAATTATGTCTTTATGGAGGATTTGGATGTACTGGAGTACTAAGCCTGCCAACTGGGGTTGTGATGATGACCCCGTGGGATGCTGGCTGCTGTCTTTAGTGGTGCACAGGAGGCAGAACCTTATCTTTAAAAAAGCGGATGTGGCAAGCAGAGGGAACATAAAGTACATTTAAAAAATACAATCACTGAGTTTTTGGGTCCAGCAGAATGGACACAAGGGAAAAACAAAAGAATACACATTGATTTTTATTTCAAAAATGGTCCTCAGAGAAACAAGTATATCCTGGGTTGGTACATTGTATACACCATAATAATGTAAGAACTGAAAAAAAAAAAAATGAATAGATTTATAGCACATGCAGATATCATAATGTTATATATCCAACCTTGGCATAACATACAGTGATTGTCAAAGATTCGTTCTTAAAAGTGATTTGAGTATTCCGTGCAGAGCTTGTTCTAGAAATGAGCTTTGTTCAAACATTATCTGTTAATTAAATGCCACTAAATCCGTTTGCTTTGGCCGTGCTTCTGTTTTATGAAGTGTTAGATATTTAAACACTGCTGGATGGGCTGAAAAAGTCAGTTTTGAAAAATGACTCAGTAGAGATATGGTCTAGACATCATCAAAGTAACTTACATTTTTTTTGAGTCAGCTGCTTTATTCTAAGTTGGGGAGTTTTCCGTTGGGGTTTTACAGACTTCCTGTACAGCCTGCAGGTAAGACACTCTGTCAGCCTTTTTTAAATGCAACACAGAATCAGGAACCAGGGCAGCTGGGTTTGTAGTTTATATTTAATTCATCTTGTAACCTTTACATTTCTAAGGCTTTACTTCAATGAGTGTCTCTCCTGACTGTCATAACTTTACCCAGGTTTACTATCGTGCTGCTTCTAATCCACCTGGGGCTTCTAAACAGCACATTTCCACCTAAGGGTGTGAGTCAAACCTGCAGACTTTCACAACAAACTAAGAAACTCGGAGGAATGTCTGCTTTGCATGAATTCACCTCACCTGAGTGCCGTGTCCTTGCTGCGCGTAAATGTCATGAATGAAAGTTGAACTTAGTCAGAGTGGATTTAGAGCCAATTAAAGCAGAAGGGCATAAACACACACAGGCAATAAGGAGCTGGCACATACTGCGGCGAGAAAAGGCAAATATTAGCTGTCTCTGAGATTGCCGTCCACATACGATCCAATCTGGAGAGAACAGATTGAGGGACACCAACGGACGCCAAATAGTAGCTCTATAACGAAACATGTCCCACAAGAATTACAAAAGTACTGTATCTCGATATGCACTTTCCAATGACCAATATCAACACTAGTTTAAAGAAGGCAACAGTTGGTCTGCATTTTCAAAATATACACTCATATTCTTGGTAACATTTTATCAGTACAAGACAAATTGCATTGGCACAGCTTTATAGAAAACTAACATTTAAAAAATCTGACCATCTTACAATGATGTTTAAATGTGTGCATGTGATACATTTTGGCTGGTGCACCAACCAATTAAAAATAGAACATGTCCCATTATTTGAGAATTTTGTATGGAATATTAGAAGCCACTTGGTTCATGTACGCCCAAAAGCAAAACGCACAATTGTAACGGTTAATACACATCTCAATAGAAGACCTGGTTGTCAGACAATTTGATTTGGTCTGTACGTTAGGCAATAAAGCAGCATTTATTAGTGGAGAAGGCATTCTAAAACAAAGGTGTTGGAGAATTGTTGGTATTCCTTTCTTTAATTCTAACAGAAATGCATTTACCCTCACTAAATGTGGACGTGTTTAAAGACTGGTCAGTCACAATTCTCTGTAAGAGATAGTTCAGAAGCTGGCTCCTCTCCTCTGACCCTAAGGTTGGCCTGGGGTGTCAATACCAACTCCTGAAAATTCACAGATAACCCTACTCCAATCCTTTCCTCAATTTGAGTGAGCATTTTTTCCTTGTTATGGCTCTGTACAGCTACAACAAGGTGTTCAATACTGTGACATTGTGATAAGTGTTCTCTGTCTGTCTACACTGACGCTAAATAAAAGTTTTTCTGCCAAAGACATCCAGAGAATCTCCATTTGCCAGTTGTTTAGCTCTAAAGGCAGCACAAACGTCTCCAACACCAACCCCTAATATGATGTTAATTAATGTAACTATATATTCACGGAATTAAAATGATTTGGTGCAATCAGAATATAACTCTGCATGTCTAATTTGCGTGCAGCATGACAAAATACAAAGACAAAAATCTGTGAGAATGTATTGTCTTGGAGCTGAGCATATTTTTTTTTTTTTCCACAAAGAATCATTATTGTCATTACTATAGATGTCCAGACATTCTTTTAACCTTTACACTAAAAGAAAGGCTACTTTAGGTTTAATGTGACATTGTTTACTCCGTACTCATTCATGTTTGTTATAGATGCAGCTACATCAATGGGTCTATTAATAAGTCACAGTCATCTATAGCTCATAATGTATGTCACTACCACAGCTGGAGCATTCATATCACCCAAGCCATATCTCAACCCAGCTGCTGCCCAAATCTCATATGGGTGCCAGAAAGGATGTGAAGTAATTGGGTAGTGGGCTCAATCCAAAACCTCACAAATTACAGAGTCAGCCAGTACAGGAGAGAGGAGAAGGGGAGCAAAGAAGCATTTCTGTAAAGGTTAATGCGTGTTTGGATGTTGGTAGCCGGAGGGGATCTGGCACTCTAATGAGAGCGAGGAGAAGTTCCAGAAGCAAGAAGGCATTTGTTTTTGTTTTTGACAGCAGAGGGGAAACAGCCCGAGTAGAAATCATCAGATGGACTCTAGTGCTGGAAGAGTCAAAGTAAATGGCATATCAGATAACAAGATTACAGGACTTCACAGATTATTTTATGGCATATCGAATTTATCCTAATTCTGGGTGATTTTTTGAAAGTAGGGTAGGATGGGGTATTGGTGGCTAGACATTGACTTTTATTTGTGTTGTATGATGTTCAGTGCAGCTGCAGTTAAAAGAACATGAAAATCCACATGACATTATGTCATGTGGATTATGACATGACCAGTTAGAAGTCTGGGGGTCTGGTCTCAGACTTGAACTTTAACAGCCACATTAAAGAAATAACATCAACAACTTTCAAAACCATCTCAAAACCTCTGCCAGAATCAAAGGTATTATGTCCAAACCAGTTTTAGAGAACTTATTCAAGCATTTATCTCCAGCAGGTTAGACTACTACAAAGGTCTGCTCACTGGACTTACTGAGCGAGCTGTAAGACAGCTGCAGTACAGACAGTCCTGACTAGGACCAGAAAGTAGAACCATATTAGTCTTGTCCTCAGGTGTCTACACTGGCTTCTTGTCCCTCAGAGGACAGAGTTTAAAGCAGCTCTGCTGGTGTATAAGGCTCTCCATGGCTCAGTGCCAAAGTACATCTCTGACTGTCCCATGTAAACCATCTGGGACCCTGAGGACCTCAGGGACAGGTCTCCTGCTGTTGCCCAGGGTCAGGACTAAACATGATTAGGGAGCATTTCAGTTTTATGCAGCTAAAATCTGGAACTTCCAGAGGAGGTGAGACAGGCCTCTACTCTGACAATGTTCAAGTCCAGGCTGAAAACAATTCTGTTTAACTGTGCATATGACAACTGAAAGTATTTTATCTGCATTCTTCTTTTTTAGTTTTGCTTTAATTGATTAATCTTATTTCAATTTTATTGATAATTGTTGTATTTGTGTTTTAAATCTGTCTTTCTACTTTTGTAAAGCACTTTAAAAAGCTGTAAGTATGAATTGTGCTGTATAAATAAACGTGCCTGGCCTTGGCTAGATTGATTACCTTACAGAGGTGGATCTAAACAAAGTAATCCAAACTAAACTAGTAATGTTGGCATTTGTTACACTAAATTACCTTACCATATAATATCTGTTATTCTTAGAACTATCTATGACTTTAGAATTCTTACAACAAACGTTTAAAGCACAGTGATAGTAATTAATCTTACTGGTGAGGTATTGCAGAATTGAATGCTTCTATACATCTGATGCATGATTTCATGTGACATTTGGCACTGAACTGTTGTTCAATAATTGTTTTATAACTGTCATAGTATGCTTAAAAGGTCAGAGCAGAATATGGCAATCTGAATTGTGTGCAAGACAGAATTCCACTGCTCGGTTCAGAAGGCTATAGAGGCAACCTATCAGCATGTGGATGTGTTTTCACATTCACATAATAGTTCCATTGCTGTATTCAATTTTCTCATTTGTGTCTGGATAGATGGCAATTAAAGCCATTATCCTGAATAATAACAATCAGGTTTCTGTGAATAACACAATCATGTAATAAGCCCACTGCTGCACATGGATCCAGAAGGGAATAGCAGTATTTCATCTGAGGCAGTAACAAGAGCAGAAATTATATACTTTAACCTTTCTTTTCAAACCATCTCAGTCACAATAAATCATAGTTAAGCCATATTAAAATATATTGAGCAAAAGGTTTTACAATTTATAAGAGTTTAAGTTATCACAGTTACATAAGGGAGTTTTATCGAATTGGAGCGTTTTCCTATTTGTTGGGCTTTTTTTTTCCTTTTATTGCATGCTCACGTTTAACATTTACATTTATTCATTTAGTAGACGCTTTTATCCAAAGCAACTTACAAATGTGGATAATAATGGAAGCAATTCTAACAACACAAGGTGTGCACCAAAAACTGTTAGACTGTTAAAGCCCAGCACTGCTAAGGAAAGGAAGTTATTTTCTTTTCCTTTTTTTTAAAGAAAGGAGATAGAAAGGAAGTAGAACTCAGTGTTTGTCAGTTAAGTGTTGACAGAACAGATGTGTTTTCAGGTGTTTTTTAAAGATGGCTACAGAATCTGCTGATCTTGTAGCAGCAGTAGATCATTCCACCAATGTGGAACAGATCCAGAGAAGGTACGTGAGAGTTCATTTGCAGAGCGCAGGGATCTGGTAGGTACGTAGGTCTGCATTAGTGAGTGAAGATATGAGGGTGCAGAACCAGTGGTGGTCTTATAAGCCAAGAGCATAGCTTTGAACTTGATGCGGGCGTCAACAGGAGCCAGTGTAACCTAATGAATAGAGGAGTTACGTGCGCTCTCTTCGGTTCATTAAAGACCACTCTTGCCGCTGCATTCTGGATCAGCTGCAGAGGTTTGGTTGTGCAGGCAGGGAGTCCAGCCAGTAGAGCATTGCAATAATCCAGTTTGGACAAGACAAGAGCCTGGACTAGGATACATTTTAATATTTTCATATGCCCTTTATGCTGTTTTTGTAAAATGCTGTAACAAGTGATTTCTATGGGATTAATAAAAGTCTTAATCTTTAACATTTTTTTTTTCAAACTTAGACCATTGTATCATTTGTTTAGCTTTTCTCTTTACCGGATGAACATAAATTACCAAGAGTTCTGCCTTTAGTGCACTTCAAAATACTATAGAGGGCATTTCCCCTCTATAGTATTTTGCACAGATCATTTGACCCGTAATGTGTTAGAAAGCTGCTCATATTATTTGCGGTTTAATTTGACCCATGGCTTAACTCAAAAGAACAATGATTGTCATCCAATACTGTTTTTCATCCCCAACTTGTTATGTATTATGCAACAATGTAAACACTATTCTAAATATTTTTGGTCTTCGTTACACAGTGAAACAATGGGTAATTATGTTATCTGACTATAATAGATTAACATCCTGCTGCTACTCCTGATGCATGCCACATCCAATATCCTTTTTTTTAAAGACCTTCAGAATGTACTAAAATGGTGACAGTTTTCACCATGGGGCGGCAGTAGCTCAGTGGTAGAGCGGCCGTCCTTCAACCGGAAGGTAGTAGGTTCGATTCCCGCTCTCCCCACAGTTCATACTGTCGTTGTGTCCTTGGGCAAGACACTTAACCCACCTTGCCTTGTATGAATGTGTAAGAATGTTGAAGGTGTTGGTCGGAGAGTCCGTAGGCGCGGAATGGCTGCCACGTCTCTGTCAGTCTGCCCCAGGGCAGCTGTGGCTACAGATGTAGCTTACTACCACCAGTGTGTGACTGTGGAGTGAATGAATAATTGATATGTAAAGCGTCCTTGAGCTCTGGAAAGGCGCTATATAAATATAACAATTATTATTATTATTATTATTATTTTCTTTGTTGGGATAAAATTGCTGTTTCTGAGGATATCCTGTTCCAATATATATATATATATATATATATATATATATATATATATTTTTTTACATATTTTTAGTTTGACCCTTGATAAATCTTAAACGTAAATGTAACGTTTGAATACAGTAGTACCACTGCGTTGAATGATTTGTGAAATATACTGCTCTGGCGTTACTTATCACTTTGTTCAATAAAACAACAGAGAATCAAGTATTTTGATGATTTATTTTGAAGTGTCTAAGCAAATCTTTTGAATCATGGTTTCCAACTGCTCTAGTTCCATTGGAATGTGAATGGCATGAATGGAGTTTACCGTGACTAATAAGCTGCTTCCAGTGTTGTTCTGGGTCATTGCCTTCCATCATAAAATGAATGTCACGTCTAATCAGACTGTGACATTATCCATCCAGTGTTTTTTTTTTTTTAAAAAGCTTTGTCTGTCATGTTGCTTGTTGAAAACACTAACCAGACAAGATCCTTGCACTAAAAAAAAAAAAAAAAAAATTGTTCTCTGCTTTTTTCGAAAGTAAATCAACCCTGCGGGTCCACTGTATCGGCCTACTATCTTAATTATATGCACTGTGTGGTTGACATAATCTGGGGCAAATATGCCACCATCTGGGACAGAGAAAGAAACATTAGAGTTTTCCTTCCAGCTGATGGTACTGTGTCAGCATGATTCTAGTGATCTCATGTCTAAGAATCATCAACAAGATTGGGTGAATATACATTTTAGGACTAAAGGTTACATGGTGCTACTTTAAAGAACCACACTACAAAGTCACCCTTGGTGGTGTTAAATATGTGAATAAGTAAATAACTGTGATGCATTATCTATTATATGGGGAATTCATTTCTCCATTTACCACAAGTCCAACTCCTTTGGTGTATCATGTGCATTTCAAAACAATGAGCATTTAAATTTTGGATTAAAACCGACGGTGGGAGTGTTGCTGACAAGGTTCAGCAAAGCCATCCTTGACAACATCAACTTCCTGTGATTAACCAGCAGCAAAGGAGGCTTAGTGTGGAATTCTGGTGAGTGCCAAGAAGAAGACGGGATGAAAGTTTGTGGGGGGTGGGTGGGTGGATGGAGGCAAAGAGAGAAAAAAAGGGGTCAGTAGTAGCCCTATAATCCCACTGAAACACTGCTCAGGAGGTTAATGGTGTCTGCGCTTGGTGACGTCAGCATAAATGAGGCAAAGCATCGTGTCCCATGTGACACTCGCCCACTGCATGACACTGCATCTGGGCCACGCGGAAAATCACTACTTATTTTGAGAGCAGAGTGATATTTCTGGCCCAAAAACAAACAAATGCAAATCCTTGTAATCCATCATATACACGCAAAAGCCAAACCTCGTGGGGCGGCTGTAATTTCTAATGGCTGTAAAAAAATAAATAAAAATAAAAATAAAAACAGCTAAGTCTCAGTTGTCATGTTATAATATTTCTAAAATTGCTTTAAAAATAAAAATTACTCAACATGTCAAGTGGTTTGATATGCAGATACACACACATATATTAGCAGGATTTGAGCATTTGAACATGAACAGTCTAGAATAAATGGTTTTACTGCATTGTTGCAGTGGGAGTTAGACAGATATAAGTACATTTGTGTATGAAAACATGTGGTTAATGTTGATGTTATTACATCTTTTAATCTTTACATCTAGATGAGTGGTTTAGAATTTACAGCTTTAAAGACTAACCAAGCAACCCAAAGTCAATACCACTTTAGAATTTAGCCACAAACATTTGCAGGCTTTTCAACTTGAACAAAAAACAGAACACAAATAATGAGATCTAAATATTGTAATGCCACAGGGCAAAGTTGTTTAATCCATACTAAACAGTTCTTTAAAAGCTAACAATGTGAGCACTCAGCGCACGTCTTCACAGCCAGTTATCATATGTGTAGTCAACTCAAGCGTAACCCGCAGAACATCCTCAGTGCACACAGTCTTACAGGCTTATTGTGGCACAGTGCAGCAAAGTGAGACATCCATTATTAATGTTGTGATGTCAATGTAGAGTTTAAAAGGCATACAAGTCAGTTTACCCCTTGTACTTTCAGATCTATAATATATATGGGAACGCATACGCGCAGAGCAGCAGCACTATAATGAGGTGCAACACCAAATGGAGTCATTATAAGAAAGAGAAGACACTGCTGTCATTTACAGGCCAACCTACAGGGAAGTAGGGCAGCACAAGGAAAAGGCTCTTTAGCCCAGTATTAACACTGGCTATAGGCTATAACTGTACAAATATGTTCCATTCCAGGCTCAAGACATGGCTGAAGTTAAGCAATATACTCTGCAGTCATTGTGGTCAGTTATGTGTTTAATTACACATTGTAATTATTTTACATTACAACAATTAACCAATCCTAAGTCAGACCAATAGCTAATTACTGCAACAGAAGACACTACAGAGAAGTCTGCATATATTACAAGTGTCAAGACTTCCTTCTTTATGGCTGATATAAAGACTGTTAAACCAATAAATTATATCAATGCAACTTATCACATTTTTATTCATATACTATTGGAAATTTGTGCAGAAAATTAATTAAGCAAAAGACTTTTGAAACCAAATGTCAGTGCATAAGTGTTCTTAGTGAATAAGAAAATTCATCAGTTGACAGTCTGACAAGTCTTTGAGGAGAGGCATTGTGCATAAGTTACTCCTTTTTGTAGCCGATTGCCGATTGTACTTGCCTAACTTTTACTAGGCATCTTAAAAAACAGTGTATCAGGACAGTCACTAAGTGTTTGTGTTATATTAGCAAAGGCACATTTTAATGGCACATTGACATGTTTCTCCATTTTGCTTGCAGGGGAGGCTGCGATGGGCTAGGTGGGCTCCTGTCGTTTTCAATAAACATCTAATTTAATTTTTTTTTAAATGGGCCAATAACAGAGCATGTAGTAGCCTAGTGTACGTAGGCTTTACGGTGACAATAGCAGTGGCAGAGACTAAACTTAAAAAAAACATGGTGGTAAATGTAGTTAAAGTTAGCTAGTTAGTTTGGTAGAAATTCAATATTATGCTAGCAGGGGATGTAAGAAGACTAAGACTATTATAAGAAGAGACTAACCTGTGAAAGATCAGCCAAGAGACTACAGAAGATACATTTCTACAGTATTTTCAGGCAGCGATTGGGACAGTGACCCTGGACATGACAGATCACGATTACATTGGTGTTAACGTTGAAAATGAGGCAGTGTCTATCGGGTCTACATTTGAGAGATTTTGTGGATGAGAAAATCATTAAAGCTGTTTGACAACAACAACGCTCACTGCAGATGAGTGTTGTTGACTAATCACAGCAGAGCAATGTTCTGATTGGACATACAGTATATCAGCTACATTCATTATTGATTATATTGATTATTAATTAATAGTAGTATTGTGATTCTACTGTTGCTTTATTGTGTGCTACTAAATATAACAATGCATTTCTTATCCACTCCGCCCAATATCACCACCAGCCTCCACTGAATGCTAGTCTTGATTGCTTCACAGTTTCCCACCAAAAAGGACCTAAAATGTGTCTGACTCGTTCCATACAGTGTGTTTACCCCCAGCTGAGGCTTACCAGCTGATTAGGACGTGCACTGAGATAATTAGCATCTTTCTAATCAGAACCCCGTTGACGCTTCACATGTGGTTCATTATCCGAAGTGAAACACCGACAGCCGTGTCCCTGTGTACCTCGCTGACAGGTACTGGCTGTCCATCTTCCTCGACGCTACTCGGAGGGCAGACGTCCAGGAGAATGACGGCCCAGCTGTCTGTGCGTGTGATGGCCTGTGTACGTGTTGGCGCTATGTGTGTGTCTGTGATTTGGGAGCCGCGGAAAGAGAGGAAGGAGGGGGTAAAGGAGGGGAATGAACAGGCGCTGGACATCAGTGGTAGATGGAGTGTTGACAGCTTTGATGTGTTCATCAAACTGGCTCCTATGATGGACATGCAGCCTAATGTTGCTAATGATGAAAACAATGGAATGTGTATTAGTATGAGTAGCAAATAATCCCAACCCCAACCATAAAAATAAAAAGTGCTTGGCAAACAATAAGAGAATATGAGTCACCAACACAGTAATTATGCAAGCCAACAATACTTTAATAAAAAAGTATTGTTATGAAAAGCACTGTTGTATGTGGAGAACATTACTGTCTCTTTGTGAAAGATTTGTTAGGCCCAAAGTAAATATATACACTTCAAAATGCTATATTCAAGCAAAGTACTGATTTTATTGAGTTGGACTGCAGACAGGTTGTTCTAATCAGGCCTTTTCAGTTAAGTAATCATATACAACATTGGACATACTGTATATCTGTTAAAGCGAATGTGCTTACTCCAGAAGTTGGCAATAAGCATTCTGTAGTTTTCCTTTATTGTAAACATTTTTAAATTCTGCATAACACATCATAGTCCAAATTGTGGATGGTGACATTTATGATAGTTAGTGTAGTGACAAATATATTGTTAAGTAGTAAAAAATTGTTGCATAAGTAGACATACTTGTGTGTATAAAAGTTTTATCATTACAGGCTAAAGAAACATTACATAAAGTCTAATCAAAATATGTTCATTGTTTTCCTCCCAATGCAAAATTTAAATATCACTTGCCCTTTTGCTTCTGAGCCCTTCTATAAATACCTAACTATAAACCCCACGCTTATGTATGTCTCATGAAAGATTGTCTATAGCTGGAACTACATTTACATTTAGTCATTTAGCTGACTCTTTTATCCAAAGCGACTTACATTCACCAGTGTTACAGCTGGAACACCACTGGAGGCAAGGAGGGTTAAGTGTCTTGCTCAAGGACACAATGACAATATGAACTGTGGGGAGAGTGGAAATCAGACCACCAACCTTCTGGTTGAGGGACAACTGCTCTACCACTGAGCCACTGTGCCCACTGGTAAACACAATATTAACAAAGTTTTCAGATTGCTGCTTTTTTTTTTATCAAAGATGTTAAATCTACATCCCGTCCTCAGTAATGACAATGTAGAATTCCTCTCTCGCCAAGTGCATGCCAGGATACGCCTCATCCCCCTGCATCTTAGACAGGATAAATGGATGTAGTAAATGGACTGATGGATGTTTCCTTGCATTTACACATTGTTGCTCTCTCTCTATTGCACTGTCACCGGGCATCGAGGCCAGCGCTTTGTCTTCATTTACTTTGACAGATATAGAAATGTCTTCCTACTACAGCACCGCCCGGTGTTGTACTCAGAGGCCGCACTCTCACAGCCACACAGCAGAGGTGACTTCTCAATAACGGCTGAATCAGTGAGAAAAAACGTCACACTGAGGGTTAGTGATCATTAACAGTTTGTGTTGAGCCTCGTTGGTGGGTGACAAGAAAATGGTAAACTCGGAAAACAACGCTAATGATGAGCTGAGCAATAAAAATAGTCAAAACCTAACAACATAAGACATATTATTCCTCTCTATGCATCCATGGCCACAGAAATCCAATAAAATGTAGCTAAGTGGACTAGTTGTAACATTATGACCATCTGGTAAATGTACAGATCCCTATGCATCAAACTACTGATGTCTTTATACATTTGACCTTGGAAGATGTTCTACATAAAGTCCAGGAACGTGTGAAGTGGGCGTATTTAAACTTTCCTTCCTTTCTTTCACACAGACACACACCTCGTCAAAGAGCCTCTGCCACAGTCATTGTTTCTTTTTACACTTTGTATTTGAGTCTTTGCCTCCTGCTGAGCTTCTATTCAGAGAAGCGACAGCAGGGGTTACCTTGGCTCCAGCGAAGGGTTTAAGGACGGCTGAAGTATGGTGAGAGATGGAGAAGACAGGAGGTTTGTGATCTGGGGTTTTCAGGAGGATTTATAGATAGTCGGCTGCTGGATGATTGAAGAAGAGTTGAGTGGAAGCCAGATGGATGAAAGACAATGACAGCCTTGGTGGCTTGGCTTTTGGGTAGGTTTTATTGTTTCCATTTATTAGCCCATTATGCAAAATATACTTTACATTACCAAAGGCAAGTTTATCTTGTGCTACAAAATATTTAAAAACATTATAGCATATACCGTATATAGAACAAAACAGATACAGACAGAATAAACAAGTCTATGTGTTGTTGTTGTTTATTAATGAATAGATTTGGTGTTTATGTATCATCATGTTATATACATGACATTTGCATGCGTCATTTAAACTTAGACTATATCTTTATTTTACACAGTTAAATAAAATTAACCAAATTAATTAATAAAATTTAAATCTGGATCATTTAAGCTCTTTCCAACAGGACTAAATCTTTCTTTAGAGAGGGTTGGTCCACTTTGGGAAATACTGACAATTTCATGCAAATAATTGTAGTTCACAAGTGACCAAGTGCAAACAAAAATTTGATTCATGCCCTTTTGTCTTGCTGCTTTTAACTCTGTGGATGAAACAGAATGGTCGTTGTTGGTCGTCATAATGTTGAGGCTGTACCATTGTCCAGTTTTAAGTGTAACAGGTGCGGCTTTGTTCTTGCATATTTAGAGTGGGTTGGCGCACAATGAAAAATGCTATTTCAATGAAAGTGGCGGGGTACTATGGGGACACAAAATAAAGTGGATGGTCACTCATTGTAATAATTGTCTGTTATGTCACCGTTTTGCATCCTTTCAGCTGGAATGTGATCTTTTTATAATATTTTTAAATTGTATGAAAGGCCATCTGCTAGTGACAGCGCTGTTGTCTCTGACGGAGGCTCGTCTGTTTTTTGTGTGTCACAGATGCAGCCAGTGATATTAATCCCTTGTGGATCAGCCATGCTTGTTTTTTTGTTTTTGTAACTCTGCAGAAACCATTATTTTCACACTCAAATTATTCTCAGACAAACCCAAATGCTAATTAAATTGTGTTTTCAGTCATAATGATATTGTGAATGTGTGTACATAAAAGCTTTTAATTCAATTTACTCAAGGCCTGGGGACAGAATGCAATAATTTTGCCCTTGCAGCTAAATAATAAAAGGTGAAGTAAACATTTGCTGAGGTTTAGTATTCTGTTACATGTTTGTTTGTGCATGCACCAAATTACCAGAATTCTATTAGTGCTACCACTTTTTGCAGATATGATAGACTACTTTTCAAAAGAAGACATAAGACATGCTTTAATAATCTCTCTAAGGAAAAAGCATGCCTGTGAAGGTTCTCAGTCATCCAGGTGACGAACCTGGAAATTGATAATGTCTGAGGCGAATCGTCTTCACCTTAAAAACTGAGTCCAGATGCTTTTGCTTTAACCTTTCCTAAGGGAATGACAAGACAGACAAGGGACTGTGTATTATTAAAAAAAAAAAAAAAAAAAAAGGCCCTCTATGTAGTAGTATTATTGTAATACTTGCTCATTTAAAATGTATTAATAGTTATGGGTCTGTATTTGCCATTTTTAAATGTTGCCTTACCAGCCATTAAGTGAACAATTTACAAAATGATTTCAATAATGAGGGGTATAGGCAATCCAAAATATTCTGAATTCATACTAACTCTCTAGTTTCAGTTTTTAATTGCAGAATCCTCTTGCTGCTCATGTTTAAAATCTAGTTAGATCATTTTAGGTGACGATAATAGTTTTATCAGCATATCAGTGTCCCAACAATTTAATCATCCACTTAAAAAGAAGAAATCTTGTACTTAATCAACATCATTGGTTTTAATTAGTGGCTGCCTTTTGTGTAACATAAGCAGTTTTCAACTACTGTATATGTGTTATTCCTGTGTGCAATACTGTTAGGTTACATGGTGTGATTGCTTTTGAATGAAGTCATGCCCTGACATCTAAGCATGGCTAAAACTAACCATACTAAATCCAACAGAACCTCTTCAGATCAAATATAAATGCATAAAACTGGTGAGACTTAACAACTGCAGACCATTCTGTTGGTTGTCAAACATAACTGGGATGTGCTAACAAGCTAGTAACTGTGACAAGAGGCAGACAATAAAGCCTTACCAAACATAGACATGCCACAACAGTAGCTACCAATTTAGCAGCTAACAAGCCAGCTACCATATTGTATAATAATTTGCCTGCCACCTTGTAAACAGCTGACACTGCTAACCCCCTGAGCCTATTTCTATAAACAGAATCAGAAGTTTGCCATCCATCACCCGCCACCAAATCAACTCCAGCTGGGTGTAATGTAAATGTAAATGAACCGAGTGGGCTGAAAGGAAGCAGAATGAACCGAAGGCTTACTGTTGGCAGATGGATGAGAGGTCGCTCGACTTTTTGCTTGGTCTTGAATAGTGGACATATTTCTGGCAGCCTTACTCCAAGCTTCTCAATGAACATGGTTAACTTACTAACTACTATGTGACATTTTACCTACCCAACCCTTAATCTTTAGATGTCACATATCCTTATAAACCAACAGTGCCACGCTTAACTAATGTTTTTCTCTCATCAAACCTCAATGTCCTCTTCCGTTCTCCCTCTCGGGGGATGTTGTACAATGTTTTCCCGCTGACTACCAAACTCTGAGTCACAAAGCCTCGGGAGAGAAAGCCATGGAGTCCACCTGTCATCTGTAGAAACGTGTCTCTATCAAAAAGCTACATGCGGACAGACAGACATAAAGCCCACCAGTTTAAAGAACTTGTCACTGATAGTCTCTCTGGGACAGATGTCAGGAGTGGCCAGAGACAAAAAGACAAGCCATTACAAACATCCACATTGTGACTGGAATGAGAAACCCACAACAAGACTTACTTTGACAGCGACTCTGGCTTTATTGTCAGAAAAACCTTCTTGGCTGCAGTCACTAGTTTCATACCAATAGAACTTTCTTATTGGCATCCCTTAAGTATGGCAAAAATAATAAATAATTGATAAATAATAACAGTTATTTGGAGACTCACCATCTTTTATAAAAACATTGCCAATTGCTTTTATGATTGAAGAATTAAGGCTGCACGGTGGCAGTGTGGTTAACGCCGACTCAAACATCCTTGGGCCAACTCTGGTCTTTCTGTAGGAGTCTGCATGTCCTTCCTGTGTTACCGTGGGTTTTCTCCGGGTACTCCAGCTTCAACCCACCGTCCAAAGACATTACCCATGTATAGGGTAATTGGCAACTAGTCACTAGTCCCTAGTGAATGAATAAGAGAGGGAATAGTTGTCACGCTCTGACTCTAAGTCACCTGTGACCCCTAACAGGACCGTGCAGGAGAAATTGAATGAACTGTATAATTAAGCATCAAGCATCCCCAAAATGTCATGAATTCAGTATGATATTCTTGATTAATGACACAAGAACCTACACTACAACTACAAACTTACCAATATGATTATACAGTGATATGGAAAGCAGGAATTGGAAAGGCCCTGTTATGGTTTAGTGTGAATGGGTTGGAAGAGAAGAAGAAAGAAGGCTTAAATTTTCCGTCACTTAACCCAACCCACCCAACAACTGTCATAATGTTAAGCCTGAGTGTACATTTTTAGAATTGAACAATTGCTTTAATAGTGCAGATTAGTGGTGTCATTGTTTTACAAAGGTCAAAATTACATACAATTGATTCAGCATTTAATTATCAAAATAGACTGTTAGTGATAATGGGAATATCTTACATTGTACCTGTTAGGAGATAAAAATAAGGACAAAGAGGCTGATAAACCTGGCACAAAAGAAAGATAACACAAGACAAGATAGAACGACGGGCTCTTAGTGGCTCTGCTGATATGGTGGAGACTTACACACACAGACACACACACTGCAGATTCTCTGTAACAGGCCTCCTAAAGAGGAATGATGTTCCAATCTGCCCTAAGGAGCCACATCTAGGTACAGTCCTCCTCCCAGTCTGGAGGTGCAGCCGTGATTGATATGTGTTTGATATCAAGGTGAGAGCAACCTTCTCAAAGGCTTCCTGTCTCCTCAGGAAATCTCCAGAGTATTACATAATGCCTAATGTGTTATTTGATATATCCTGTTACTAAGACCCACAGTATTCCATCTTCCATTCTTCCCATAAGAGAGCTGTAGATGTCGAATTTAAAGTGATGCATTTTTGGATAAAAAAAAAAAGTTACATAGCAGTATATTGAAACAGACAATTATATATATATATATATATATATATATATATATATATATATATATATATATATATATATATATATATATACTGTCAAACTAAGCAGTACCTAAGGGGAAAAGGAACCTAAGCACAATAGGACACAGATGTCAGTTTTGTGCCCAAGAACATACTTGGGTCTCCCATTAGAAGGTTCATGGTCTATGGTACCATTACTCCAACCTCATAACTAATAAATGCTCAAATCTAACCAAATCATACATAACAAGGAAATCCCTGTTTTGGAAAGTTACATTTATGCTTTTAAGCTTTTTCCATCAAAACCCATATAACACTAAACTTGTCATCTGATTGTCTCTGCTCCCCTTTTATTCTATTTGCTTCCAAAGCCTCCACCAGAAACACCAGCTCCTCGCTCCCAAAGAGAAGCTGGCAACAATCTTTTTGAAGCTAAAAATAACCTCGGCAAAATGCAGCGAGCTCAGGATAATCAGAACCCACACCCGTACACAGGCTCGCTATAGCCGCCTGCTGAAGTGCTGAGTGGCAAAAGACGGGATACAATCAGTCCAGGATCAATATGAGCACAGGGCAGAGGAGCGCTGAGGTGCCTTTGATAATGCGCATGAAAAATGTGGCACGGAACGCAGATACATCCACGGACTACCAATCATTATCTTTTTCTTACCGAGAGGGAGGGAGCTCTCGTGTCAAAAACAATGGCTTGAGAAATGTATTACTGTAGATTGGCTTGAACTCTTTGTGAACTTGTGCTGAAGTGAAGTATTGAAGTATTGTAATACTAGGCTTTTGAAACTAGAACCACCAACATTGAAATTTTAATGTGTAAGAAATGTGTTTGTCACTAACTATGCTCATAGAAGGAGGTCTTGAGTAACAGATGCTCATTTCCGGTTGGGCTACTCGGCCTGTCAACATTAAATAAATTTTGGGCTGGAAAATTGTTTTCACTCTTGCTTATTATCATTATTATTTATAAAAATAAAACCAGAAATGGTCAGTTGCAATTGTTAGTGGCGGGGGTGTGGTTCATTCATTTAGTGGCTACATTAGTGTGCAAGTATTATAAAATGTTACTGTGGCAAGTCATTTGTTTATGTAATTTGGAATTTTACATGGACTTTTATTTCTGCATCATTTGTTGCGTTTGCCTTATGTGTGTAATGACCTAGTGTCCCTGACCCCAAAGGGTCAAGTGGCTTACACATACTCGCATAGGCTATATATAAAAAAAAAAAAAATGAAATTCCAATATAAGGTTAAGCTATTATTCTCAAGTGTCATATTCTCATAATATTTTCATCATAATACTTTGATTTGTTAGGATGAGTCTTGCGGTTATTAGTATTTAGCAGCTATGTAATTGCTATAGACTGATCTTCATTCCTCTGTATCTATAAATAAACCAATCCCTTGTTGCCTATATTTATTCATAGGCCAAAGGGCAGATGCTATAGCTCCTCTTGGGGTCTTTGTGTGCATATGGCAGGCGGAGCACATGTAATGTGACTCACAGGACCTGACCTCAGACAGGAAGTAAGTGAGGCAGACACACAGAATCAGTTCTGCAGCTCAGTCAGTGCCAGGGTAATCTCAATAGTTGGTCTGCCTATATGATTACAACGTAAACATCTGCATACTCTGAAGTGACGTAGTCGTTGCATATGCATGTCACCTTTATTAATAACATTGTTTACTAGCAGTGAAATGAGCAGAGGGCAGGTGGCAATTATATTTTATGCTCAAAAGAGGAAATAATGAGAGGTCACACCATGTCACGTGTCTTCTGTGGTCTAATGTCAACATCCACATATTCCTTGAATGCACAGGTCTGCTAGCTCTTTTTTTCTGACAACTGGCAGTACATTGGATAACATGTAGTTATAGGATAGCATGTAGCAACTGTATATGGCAGTGGTAAAATTGTTTACACCGGCATCTCTGTCAAATGTTGCTGCTTCTACATTGACCTAAACATTCCACAAAAATATAAAACTGGCTTTTGAAACTCTATTTAAAGAGATTGGTTTATGAATGATGTGGCTTTATTTATTTCAAACTCAGACCAATACCAGTTTGAATACGCTTTTTTGATTGGTTGACAGGAATGCATAAATGCCACAGATCTCAGGAAAAGAGATTGCAGTTACTTTGATAAACTAAGAGAGGGCTGGTTCAACTATAGGTGTTAGTTAGAGACTCTGGAGGTAGTGGAGCAACAGACACACAAGGCTTTCATATTCAACCATTTGGCCTATAAAAAAACAAAAATACAAAACTCATATGTCAACTTCATGTCGGGTCACACACTTGGGTCTCTCATGGGAAGTATCTGTCCACCACCCCAACCTCATGGACAAAACAAGAAATCACATGTTTTGCATAGTAGGATGCATGGTTGGAAAATACAACTTATGTGCATCGTGAGGAATACTGGACATACATATCCTCAGAATATGTATCAATATGATGTTATGGTTGCTTTTCCAAAAATAAGCACTCTAAAGCCCTTTGAACACAGCTTTTTTTCTCAAAACCCATTTTTGCTGACACTAAACTTAATTTATTCATTATCTCCACTGCTTCTTTATTCTATTTGCTTTCTAAGGCTTGCACTGGAAATACCAGCTTTGCCAAGATTACTGCTTACTGGTGTAACAAGAGCACTTACCTATTGAAACCCAGTGAAATCTAATAGGTACTTCTGCATTAATTCTTTTTATTTATATAGCACTTTTCCACCTAGTGGACTAGGCTATAAAGCGCTTTACCAGTGTTACAGCTCACCACCTGGAGGAAAGGTGGGTTTAGTGTCTTGCCCAAGGACACAATGACAGTATGTGGGGGTGAGCGGGATGTTATGATGTTTTGGGATGTTTCAAGCGGGGATCGAACCGCCCACCCGCTGGTCGAAGGACGGCCGCTCTACCACTGAGCTACTGCTGCCCTGAGTTCATACATGTTATATACTGCGGTCTAGGCTACAGTTTTCTGTTGTCACTATGTTTACATTGTACTTTGTAAGTCATGCTATGGTGAAAGCTCAATTAGCCATGTCCCAGTTTACATGCTTAAGAGTATATCAAGATTTTGAATGTGCTATACTCTCTTTGTTAATTTACTGTCAAAAGCTGGCAGGTTGGCTCTGGGATCTTAAGCACTGAAACACTCCTAGTCCAGCTCTAGTCCAACTAGGCCTTATACATGCCGCTGCATCTTGTGCACAAACTGCATTGCATTGCATCCACCTACAATAACACATTACATCTATTACAGTGATACATATTTAATTGTAATTTCAATTGCATTGACCATATCCAAACAGTTGCATTGTGGATTCATCCCATTGTATTAGGCCAATTTTAAATTGGAGGAACACCCATGACATGACTGGCACAGACTAGGGCCCAAAGCATGGCCTCATACATGTCCCCAGCCTGAGACACAACAGGAACACATGAAGTTCAATAATTTTACACACTGGAGCAGAAATCGCTGACATGTCTCTGGTGAGGATTCCTACATTTGCTCATCACCAAGGTAACCGGAGTTTACTGGCCTGGTTTTGCGCAGCCCACACTCTTGTGAAATGGCTTCCGTGGAGCATTTGCTGTTGGCTCTAACCGTGCTGGAGCTACGTTCTTTGTGGTATTTCTTTGCTTACACGCCTTGAATGTTCTGAAGCTGGGGGCCATCTGATAGATTTAATCAGCGAGAGCAAAAAGCTGGCTTTTGGGAGACATGGCTGAGCATTATTGCTCCTTTGAAAACCTGTCTTATTTAATAACTTCCAAAAATCAATATGCATTTCTTACAAGGTGCCGCAATGCATTATGCTTGAAAACAGAATATTGGGGTTTGGCTTCATTTAGTGCATCTCATGTTCCTGAGAAGTCAACAAGAAACATTTAGTTTACAGTAGCCACCGTCTATTCTAAAGACATGGATGAACATTGGTAAAATCAATAGCAGCATAGTATACAGTAAATGCTGACATAAATGCTGCAACAATATCTAAGACTAAAGCCCGATTAAAGCCAGAACAAATGCTGGAGAAAACCCAGTACTAATTAGAGGACAAGGAGTAAACCATAAACAAGAACTAAATGTACAGCAAAGTCTTGCTTCCATTCATTCTTGTGAATGGACATTACTTTTTTATTATTTAAAAAAAGCATTATTTCATCTTCCTTTATAAAAAAAAGATAAATCTCCCTCTGTTTCAAGGGCTAACAAGGGCTAACCTTCCTTGAGATTCTGGTCTGGACTTGGTCACAGACTAGACTTGGACTGTTTGGATTTGACAACTTTTAACTGGGATCTAGTCCAATATATGATGAATATATGATAGACTGGTTTTGGTCTTGACCTGGTCTCGACTTACCATGGTCTTGGTCTTGACTCGGTCTCGTCCTGACATAATGGCCGTCTTGAGTTGGTCTTGATAATAAAATCTGAGTGTTAAAAAAAGGGACCAGTAACCGTTCATTTGATATGCACACCTACACGCATCGCAAACCCATATAACTGTAGCAGCTTGGACCTCCCGCCCCCCCGTCAGTGACTTGAATGAGAACCGGTGACGCAAATAGAACAAGCTGTGCTAAACATTTTTTTTGTCGCTTTTAAACTTATCCTTACAGTTTCTCTGGACTCAGACACGGAGCTACCCTTGGTTAATACAGACTTAACTACAACACTGTCCCAGCAATAAAGCAGGACTAGCTCTAGGACAAGCGTAAAACTAATCAAGGATCCTTTAAAAGTATTTTTATTGCCCTTTTGGCTGTGATTTTTTTTGGCAACCATTCCACCCTGTTTGTCTCAAAACTTTTATGAAAATATACGTAAATATGAAGACAACACAAGGGTTAAGATTGTGGGAACTCGGGAACTCTGTAATGTGACTGAGCTGATTTTGCTTTCAACGGGGGGCAGACACATGGGACAGACAAACCTGATTTTAAAAACTTAATGAAAATGTCAAGATGTTGCCTACAACAATGTACCATGCCAGTGAGGTTTGCCTGAACACCTCCATCAGCCCGACGGACTATATGCATGTGCAGGGAATTGCCCAGCTTGGGATAATTCGTCAAAGGGCCATCTTCAATTATTTACACCTTCCTCTACATACTGAGCATGTTTCTCTTTCCTCCCATTAATATTTCAGTGGCCTTCCCCTCTGCAAGACGTTTCATCAGAATGAATCAAAGTGACGTGAAGCTTTCTTCACACGCTATTGCTGCCAAAATTAAAAGTCTAATTGGTGCATAGCTGACAGGTTCAGGGTGTATCAGAGCTGTGGTCGGCGACAGCAGCTCCATGAGGGCTTTAGAGTCAACTGGCAGCACTTGATTGTGAATTAAAATGTCCGGCTTGCATAACTGATAAAATACAACAGCACATTTGTCTGCATTATTATTCCAGAGTGAGTAGGCATTTTTCATTTGTAAAAGTATATTAGAGGAATCTTAAATCCAGCACTGTTTTTCCTTGGGGCCAGCATTATCCACCTTGATCTTGCCTTAAAAATGTGAATAATGCCTTAATAAAAATATAGAATTACTAGAGATTACTGGTGGTTTTGGACAGAGAGCAGTCAGGCTGTAGATTTGGGCATGACCTTGCAATAATGTGAATTTAACAGCAGCATAGGGCTCATACACATATGCACTTTTTGTTGAGTTGACTATCTGGCAACCCATTTGATAAAGTAGCAACTTTAATAATATACTATGTTGTTTGAATTAGCTAATGTTCATCATTTGAAAACAGAGATTAAGACATAATAATTTTTGATTTTTACATCACAACTTTTGTCTTGTTAAAACAACATCCAATAGTTTGCAGCATAGACCAAATGGATTGGCAAAAGCGTCATTCTGTCTGGAAGTGCTTATCCATAAACACATAAAAACTGATCTAACCACACCAGGGATCTGGGAAAATGGGAATTGCATTTGCATTATAAATTCACACCCCAATGTGGTTGGGCTACAGCAGTGATTCTCAAACAATTCTCACTAAGTACCACCTCAAAAAATGTTTGGCTCTTTAAGTACCCACTCTTCTGGGTTATATTACTGGTCATATAGTGTAGTTCCAGTAAACTACATCTAAAAGTGAAGTCACAGTAAACTACGTATGGACATACAGTCGTCTCTCAAGCATCAGTTTGATTGCTTTATGATTTTTATTAGTAACACTTTAGAGTAGGATGTACATTTTATCATGAACTCAAGCACAAATTCATGATAAAATGTCACCCTACTCTAAAGTGTTACCTTTTTATTTTAATAAATAATTACACATTTAATTTTTCCAGCTTTAAAAAGAAAATTTCAAAAAAATCTCAGTACCATTCAAGAAAGTGTCACTAGTGGTTCTAGTGTGCTAAACCATCAGTTGTAAAAATCAATAAAAGTGTCCATCTGAATGAATACACATTTTGTTTTGTCTTCTCATGCAATCAATGTGAAGGATGGCCCGGATTCTAATCATTTACATTTAGTCATTTAGCAGACCCTTTTATCCAAAGCGACTTACAAGTGAGGAAAACAATGGAAGCAATTTTAACAACACAAGGTAACAAAAAGCATAAGTGCACAAAAATCTAGTCAGTTTAAAACCCAAGAGCATTGCTTTGAACTTGCGGGAGTCAACAAGGCGTGAACCATTGCAACGCCATTCCAGAGACACCCACCTCCCTGAGAGAGGACAGGAGGATGTGATGATTAACAGTGTCAAAGGCAGCAGACAGATCCAGTAAGATGAGTACAGATGACTTGGATGTTGCCTTTGCCAGTCTCAGGCTTCGACGACTGAGAGCAGGGCAGTTTCGGTGGAATGGGCGCTCTTGAACCCAGACTGGTTGCGGTCCAGGAGGTTGTTCCGTCCATTTACATCAAAGGTCACAGCAGGGCCCTCCCATATGGCGCATATATAGAGACTTTAAACATACATAATGCTGTGGAGGATACAAGTGCGCTCATCAGGAAAGCACACAGGCGTTCATGGAAACCCCCAGAGAGGGCTTAAACTAATCTGAGTGTAAAGATTGTGAATGGCGCAATCTGGTTTAAAAGCTCAAATCTGGCCCTATGTGATGATTAGTGCAACACCAACATGTGGCACTAGTCAAGGTTTAGAAGAGCCAATGATAATTTTGGGTTAATATGCTTACAGAGTGGAATATGGCTTATTCATTACAATAAATAAATAAATTAATAAATACATTTCTTAGTTGGCCAAAAGGAGCATCATTACTCCTCATTAGTAGTGTTCTAGAAATAAGTCAATATTTAATTGACCCAATGATCTCCAATCATCACCAGCAGGGAGAGTAAACAGAGGAGAGATAGAAAGCAGCCCAAACCATCAGCAGTTTTCCACTATTTATTTGAGATGACCATAGAGGCTAATATATATGACAAAATGTGATACTGGACATACAGGGTCAGGACTCAAAAGTGGGTTACCAAAGATTTAATTTAAGTTGCCAAAAAAGTTAATGTCATTGAAGAAAATAAAAAACTGCAAAAATTAAAAATTAAAAAAGTACAGTAGCTAATGAATATTTGGACATAGTCACCAGGTGCCACCTACTCTTTCTTTCTGGACACAAATGCTGAAGAACAACACTTAATGTTTATTGTGATCGTTTGTTTGTTCTTTGTGTCTCATTGTTGGCTTACATTAACAGGTAATTGAATATAATACTATTTGTGCCCTATAAAACACCAAGAATATAAAATGATTTAGCATACACAACATTATTGTCACAAAAGCTACCAGTTCAAGTATTGTTAATATCAGTAACAGTTTTTGTAACTCTCTTTTAATACCTTAAAGGGATCATGACTCATGTGGAAGAGCAAACATCCTCTTTAAAGGTGTCACCTGAGCATGACTTAATGAAAAACAAGCCGACGTCCGCCGTGATCCTTCATGTGTCAGGCTGCTGTAAGCTCAGAGTGTGTGACTGATAGGTGGGCTAATATCATTCTGCCGCTCCCACAGTCATCACAGTGAGCAGGACTGGGCTGTTAATCTGGATTTAGGGTTTTGGGGCCTGTGTTTGACTGAAACCTAATCCTGCTGAGTAGCTCATCACAAAGACAGGACTACAGTGGAGCTTGTAGGCTTGGACCGGACTATCATGTAAAGATCAGAGATCACAGGAGCTGCTGACTGGCTCACTTTTGCAGCTTTAAACATGTTAGTCATAAAGCAAACACAAAGCCTGGCACATAACTAAACAAAAAATTTAGCAGGAAATTACTCATTGCTATATTGAGTCATGTAGCTTTTACTGCGTTGATAATTCAATCTTTATTTTTGGTCTGCATACTCATATTCAATCTTAACAGTTTTTTCTTTTACACACAATTATACACTTTTTTCAGAGTGAGTAATATCCATCCAGGGATTACAAATTAATAACAAATTGTGACAAATTGTTTATATATGCATATATTTTCTTTTACATATGTCTGTAGATGACAGTGATACAGATCAGCTGCAGAGAAAGAGGCTTCTAAAAAAAGCCAAATCTAAAATGTCCTGGAAAGAGCTTTTAATGCAATTATGAGAATCAATCTTCTTTGCAATTTCTGCAGAAACTCTGCCGTACAGTTTAGTGATAATCTTTGATGTTTGATGGTGGTATCATCAATTTTATGATCTCTTCTGTATAGCTTATTTTACATATAAGTTACCCTGGCATAATTTGTGATTTTTCTTTGGGCCATTTTTCAGAGGATAAAAATGATAACACAAAAACATTTCTTTCACTCAGCCATTTTTTGTCAAACATTTCTGTTTACTTTTTTTTAAAATCTGAATGACAACAGTTACTATCAAAATGACCGTGATCAAAAGTTACCCCAGTTCTTAATACTGTGTATTACCACCTTTAACATCAAAGACAGCTCAAAGTCTTTTGTGGTAGTTGTGGATGAGGCTCTTTATTTTCTCAGATGGTAAAGCTGCCCATTCTTCTTGACAAAAAGCTTCCAGTTCCTGTAAATTCTTGGGCTGTCTTGCATGAACTGAACATTTGAGATCTCCCCAGAGTGGCTCAATGATACTGAGGTCAGGAGACTGAGATGGTCCGTCCAGAACCTTCACTTTATGCTGCTGTAGCCAATGACAGGTCGACTTGGCCTTGTGCTTTGGATCGTTGTCATGTTGGAACGTCCAAGTACGTCCCATACACAGATTCCGGGCTGATGAGTGCAAATGTTCCTCCAGTATTTTCTGATAACATGTTGCATTCATGCTTCAGACCCATTTAAAACCCCTCAAGTCCAGTCTGTGTATATCGGTGGTAGCTGAACATAGAAGTCAATAACAATGATCTGAATGGGATCTGCCAAGCTCTTATTCTTTTGCAGACACTTTACAAACTAATTCTACATGCCATTTCAAACTACAAAGCACAATATCCCAGTGTGAGAGATATAATTAATGTCCATCTTCATTTTGTGACCCACAAAGATATGGCTGGTCTCATAAAAAAAGCTCACAGATGGCTTGCTCAACTTAAATTAATGGAATTCTATTAAAGCTTGAGCGCTGGCCAACACATCCAATTCAGAAATACCGCATAACACATTCATACATAATGGATGGTTAATGTGAAAATGATGGCCTTTTCAAATCAAAGCAGCATGTGGGTGGGCCAACAGAAGAGGAGGGGAAGCCAAAGAGTGTTTAGGATTATTGAACCAGTTAGCTGCGCCGCACAGGCTAAACTTTTCAACTGACAAGGACTGACATTTTCCCTGGGGATATCTATCAAAGAGAATTAATGGTTTTCACAAGCACTTGCTGGGGAAAAATGGCATTCCTTTTATTTACATTTACATTTATTCATTTAGCTGACGCTTTTATCCAAAGCGACTTACATTGTTCTAATGTAATTACCAGTGTTACAGCCACTGGAGGCAAGGTTGGTTAAGTGTCTTGCCCAAGGACACAACGACAGTATGACCTGTGGGGAGATCGGGAATCGAACCGCCTACCTTCCGGTTGAAGGACGACTGCTCTACCCACTGAGCTACTGCCGCCCCAATTTATCAATTTATTATTTTTACAGGGTTAAATTAATAAATGAATGGACAATGAGTGATAAAACGTTACAAATGTCTCTTTGTTTTTAATTATCAGAAGAACGTTCCTCGGTCTCTGAGGGAAAAATAGGGCACATTTTTACTATTAAAATGTGCTAATGTAGAAGGATGAGAGTTCTTCAAACTTATATGCACAATGGAAGTGAGTGTTACCCGGAAGTTGTTAAAACTGAAGAGTGGGTTGCTGTATTATGTATTTGTGCATTTAGTAATAAGCATTGATAAGTATAAGGGATAATCATAAGCATTCATATAAAAACACTGAGCATAAGACCAGCACTTAAGGTATACATACCTGGCCTTTTTTAAATACCATTGACTTTAATACAACAAAATTAAAAAGACAGCAAGAAAGATGAGAATACATTAAATGCTATATCACTCATAAATTCTGTTAAATTATAAAACGGTAGATATAACCTGCCAAAGGCTAGAGATGGTGACCTTAGGAATCATAAAAACAAATAAATGAGTAAAATATGGTTTTCTGTTGTGCATTTGGCTTCTTTTTTAGCCAGTTTAGTTTTCTGTGGTTGCATAACTGATTGGTACTGCAAATAGAAAACATAAAAAAACACCGGTGTTGTCAGTTGTGTAACTGATGAAGAGGTTTTCTAACTTGGTTTCTTAATTAGCAGTGAAAGTTTTCTCTGCCGCTGTGCATCCAGAAAGGTTTTTAATGATTCAATTGCATTTCAGCATCATACATTTAAATATTAAAGCTCACAAGTACGTCCAATATTATGGTCAAAGTATTTCCTTCCAGTTTACATAACTATTAAGCATAATGACAATTTAACAAATGAATATAAATCATTATATATAAATCAAACATAAAAAAGTATTTACCTTTACTTAGTGATTTGTGCACTAACTACAATGCGCTGGATGAAATGAAATGTGACAAACAATACATAATACTAGACATGGGTAAGCCAGTTATTTGTGTTGATCTTTACGTCGATGGATATCAATTAGCACATACTGTATTTAATCAGGCGTGAAAAATTATTTAATGTTGATATGAGCATAAATGTAATGATTAATGAATCCACACTTAGAGATTAGCACTAACCAACCAGCTCTCTTCCTAGTTACCTGCATCACCTGCTTTTAATCAAAGGCTCTCGTGTCTTGACAGCCCCAGCTTTGCAGACATGAAAAAAGACTCAGTGCGGCCAAAGTGTTCAAACTCTAACCCACTCCTATCAGCCGGAAATATCTGCGTGTAGACCCAGGATCACAGGCGCAGGGGGAAGTCCAGCAGATATGTGACACCATTTTGAGATCAGAGAGATTTATCACGAAGGAAGCCATGTGGAGATGAGTGTGTAGGTGGGAGTATGGAAGAAAGACAGTGTGCTACAGAGTCTCTTAGACAAATCAATAGTATGTGAACAGACCATAGCACGAGTCAAGTCGAAAGAAGCTAATTTAATCTTCTACAGCCACTCTTGAATATTTTCTCTTTTCAATTAAGTCATTCTACCCTTTTACAAATTCACCTTTTAAATTAAAAAAATCCAAAAAGAAAAGTTACTCTACAGTAAAAACTAAATCATAGGTTCTGAAACTGGCTTTACAAATTATGCAGTCCATACCCAAGAAGCAACATTGAAATATTTGCATTAGCCATAACATTTTCACATGTGTGCTTTGGTAATTGTCAGAATCCATTTATCATTCAGTTTTCCACTGAAGTGGCTATTTAAAGAGGTGGTCAGGGGGGGAAATACAAGAAGCAACCATATTTTTGTGTTTACAACAAACCAGTATCAAATCTTCTTAAACCTAAAGTCATAGACTTATTGCATTTTTTGGAATGCAATGATGGTCAAACATTTGGAATGATTTCAAATAACATGAAATGCATGAGGTCTGTGTGTATGTCTAGTAACAATTGAAATGAAATTTTAAGAGTTTTCATTATTACACCTCATATGGAAAAAACAGAATTGAAATGTTGAATGTTGAAATGTCATTAGCTGCACCAAGAATTTCCACAAAAAATCATCTAGAACACTTGACGCAATTATTCTGATGTGACAAGAACATACAAAAATTTGAAAATATGCCAATCTATTCACAATGCAAAATTAGAGTCAGAATCATATTAGCCCGAACCAAGAAGCAGGATAAAACTGTTCGAAGCCTCTCCACACTCACCTTTAATATCTATACATCTATTCTTCATCTATTTTTCAGTTATTCCCAGAATCCATTTAGTCATAAAGCCATTGTCTATAGCACTTTGCAAAGTGGTCCATCTAGAGCCTATTGGTACTGAATGTCTGCAACAGTGCAACAACTGTCCATAACAGTACTTGTCCTAGTTACATTGTAAATTTACTCACTTGAGTCCACACTCTAATACATTCTCAGGTTAGTTCTCTGCAGCCATTTTATGTTGTTGAGAAAGTCATTGAGTCCCAGATTCAAATTTAACTTGTGATGCAGCAATAAAGCATCCAGTGAACCCATCAAACACTTAAATAATTCATTATTGACATCACAACAGTTCAGATGGCCTTGCTGTAGCAGTCGATACTATTGACCACTCCACTGCAATTCTTGGCCTACATTGGTGTCAAATGCACAAGTTCTAATTAGAATGTAGCACCTGCCAACAGCTTCACCAAATACCCTTAAGCCATAAATGTGGAAAACCACTAGATAGACCAGTTGTTGACAAAGCACTTTAAACTTAGGACGACTCATGAATTTCCAAGCCAAGCAAAACATCAGAAATGGGAGACTTACGTGTTTTGCGGTGGCCGTGGCTACGCGTTGTTAAAGTGGTGGACGCTGCCTCGGTTGTAGTATGTTCTGGGGTCCACATTGCCGTTGAATCGTGAAGTACCGTTGGGTTATGTGGCGAAGGACTGGACGTGGCAGCTCCAATCGTGAAGGTTGTCCTTGGCGCTGTGGTGGTGGTACTAAAACCATGTCCCCGTCCATTACGATTCCCAGGATTCCGTGGCGTTATTTGGCTCCCGTATGCTCCACCCCCTCTGTGGCTGACGGCTGTGGTGGTAGCAGTGAAACGAGTCCTGCCTTTACCTACTGTTCTAGCCGTGGGGTTCCCGCCATCAATTGTTGTTGTGGAAGTCGTAGTAGTTGTAGTAGTATCAGGGCTTTTGGGAATACCACTTGGCTTGGAAAGGAATATAGGATCCTGGCCTATTCGATTAGCATCCACCAGGTCTGTTGGCACATAATCCCGTACTGTTCCAACCACAATCCACTTAAGAAGCATCAGGCTCAATCCAAGGCCGATGAAACCAATAAGCAAGGGGACCACACACAGCCATGTCTGCTGACGAGGCCAAAACGGGCAACGTACTGGGGCACGATCCTGGTTTTGGCTCTCACCTCTTGCTCCTGAAGCAGCACCAGCAGTTTCAGGTTCCTCCAAGATAACTGCCCCGGAAATAGCTGCCTCACTCATCCTTCCCTGCCGTCCGTTATGGCTCATTAGGTGTTAATCCAGTGATTGACATCAGTAGCAAGTGAAAAATTAAACTGAACCAGACATCAGTAAACACATATATAATAATAGAGAACACCACAATAGTAAGAGCCCTGTGCACAAATGTCAGATCCAAAGGTGGGTAGAAGAGGAGGGGTCCAGGAGATGCATGCAGACACCCTATTACAAGCCAGAAACCACACACACACTCACATACAGTGAGAAACGGGAGAGCAGATGGATATTTAAGTGATTAGTCAGTGTTTAGTGCACAAGTCTTGACATCTAACTAGAGAAACTTCAAGAAAAGGGAAAATCAAAGGAGAAGAAGACTGGTACCTCTATTGGTGCGAAAGAAGGGCAAAGAGGCAGAAGAAGGAGAAACGGGTGGGAAGGATCGGCTTTACATTTGTGCATGTAGAGCACTGGTAGCATCAGTTGCCATTGCATCAAAAAAATACAGTTTTACTCAACATATTTTTCTTCCATCCACAATTGGGACAATATAGTCTTTTTAGCAGAAGTGAAACTAGAAGGGTGGGTCTTATTGGTTCCCCATCCTGTGCAGGACCAAAAAAGACCAAGATTTTATTTTTTCTGCCTGCAGCTGTAGTCGAGTCAGCGTCCTATTGCTATTACAAAACCTTCCCTCCTCCTGGCAGAGTATAAGCGCAAAAGATATGTTGTTCAGCGTCTGTCGAACACTCTCTGAGGATAATCCAGTATCTTCAGTCTTTTCAATCAGCCTGTCTGGAGACCACTTTATATGTCCTCAAAATTCCAGTCGAGCTCCAGCAGTAGAATCCAAGTCAAAAAGCAGTACTCCACACAAGTATAGATGGATAAACAAGGTCTAAAAACAAGAGAATGAAGGGTGTTGTCATGCAGTATCTATTGCAGGGCAGGAAAAAACAGTGCAACTGCGACGGCTGCTCCTTCTGGATCCGATTTCTCCAAGCTGTCCGCTCAGCGCTCTGCTGTCTCACTGTCCGTTAATACTGCATCAAGCGCTCCCAAAGCCTCCACGGAGCGTCCACTCGTTGGA